>MCJB01048189.1:3376-48497 GCA_002018475.1 Nicotiana obtusifolia | reverse complement strand
GGGGGGGAGGGGCATGTATAAAGGGATAAGGAAATAATTGATATTCCTTATTCAATTTCTAATATAAAGAAATAATAATATAAAACTTATTTGTATATAATTGGTAAATTGTATATTATTATGTAATTAAGTTAAAAACTTGATTAGGAAGGGTAATAAAATTTCATATGTATTATAGGAAAGTAAAAAGCGGTTTAAATAATACAAGAAAATTTAATGAATAACAACCATCCTGTTTATCCTTAAAATCGGATAACAATTGAATTTGTTCGTAGAGCTAAGGATCCGTAAATTAGTTTGATACAAATGAAAGTATGTAGTAAGTAATCAGAGTATTATAAGAGAGATAGAGCAATTAAACCGTAAATATATGATAATTAACGAAGAATCGTATGTGATGGAATAGTATTTCGACAAACAGTAATAGAGAGCTTAATATTGAGTTCTGAAGAACATCAAAGATGGTAAGGAATGATAAAAGTAAACTGCCTTGTATGATGAGAAAAATAAGTTGTTCTTCAATGAAGGATCTCTGCCTTTTTTATAGGCAAGTGTTAAAGTCATAGGTAAGTGTAAGAGTCATAATAAAAGCAGGGAACTGATTACAAGGAAAACCCCATTAATTATGGGATTTAATACCCTTAAATGATTGGATAACGGCCATAATGGTTGAGATAATTAATTCTGGCGAAATATCCGATGATTAGCAAGATGTTCGGGTTGAAGCCGGTTCTCAATCACGAAACGTCTCCTGGCCGACTATATCGGTTGTCTTATTTCGGTTACTCCATCCCGCGTGACCGACTTGCTGATCCCAGATCGGGGCAACCCGGTCTCATATTTTACCTGAACCTGACTTCACTTAGGTGTATCCGGCCCAATACAGATAGTCCCCTCGTTTATTGGAGAGTAAGGACAAAAAACGATATGAATTATCGGATCTCGGGCTCACTACCCAGACGATCGATACTTATCACATAACGTGTAATGAAAACACAACCGCCAAAGTCGCCGATCCCCAAAAAGGTTTTATATATGACGGCATCATAATGACGCGCACAACCGTCGATGTAGGCAATCATTGCGCACCCTTTTCTGCAGAACCTAGTACTTTTCCATTGCATTAAATGCGTGCATTTAATGCCGCGTACCTCATGCTTTGTGCCTCCGCCTCTTTGAAAGAGTATAAATACTTCCTTCCCCTTTAGATTAGTCTGTTTGTCTTCACGTATTAACTCACTTTGTCCTTACATATTAACTCACTTTGTCTCTTTTGAATCTCCTCTGGGCAGACTGTTCATCTTCTTCATCGCAAAATCTTTCTGAATCCTTCTGCTCCCTTTTACTTCCATGGATAAAACATCTAAGTCGGTCCCCCATAGACAATCGTCCCCTGCTCAGCCCGTTGAAGAGGCTGAGCCCATCGGTATTGAGGAGCCTTCCGCGGAACCTCTATTGAAGGCCTTCATACCAACGGGGTGCTATATAGGTACTGACTTTAAAGTCGAGAAGCCATCTTCTGTACCCGGTCGAGGTGAACCAGTTTCAGACTATATTAGTTCCATTACCCCACAATACCTTGACAGGGTCAAGGCCGATTGTCATTGGGATGATAAAGAAGTAATAATACCTTCCCTCAACGAGTCCATAACCACATACGTAGAGGGGTATATTAGTGTGTACACCTATCCATTCACATTAGGGCCTGTAGATCCTATGATTGTGGAATTTTGTAGGAGGTATCAAGTTACTTTAGCTCAAATGCATCCCTCCGTATGGCGTATAATCTACCTTTTTCGTTTCTTTATAGATAAGGTCGAGGGGGGGCATCCTTTCACCCTCGACCATCTACTCAGGCTGTACAGTCCCCGAATGTTCCGAGGAGGACTGATCAAATTAGCTCGCCGGGCCAGTAAGGCCCCGTTTTCGAGCATAGACGAGGACAGGGATCGGGGTTGGATGAGCTGGTATGTCCGAATAAAAACTTTCGATCTGATCCCTGCTGATAGTATGCCGTTCCCTGAGAAGTGGAACGTGATGCGCAAGTATTTCTATACTTAATCCTTTCATTAATGATTTTTGACGTATAACTGATTCATAATCATGTGCAGCCGTCCGCCAGTCATCGGGCGCGATCAATGACTTGAAAGACTGGGTTAGAAAAATCATGGCCCAAAGATCATATTCTGAACGGGCCTGGAGAGAGATATTCAAAGGTCTCTGGGAGGCCAAGAACCATGGTAAACTTCATCTGTGGTCATATTTCTCAGATCGATCGGTATCAATACTCAACACTGATACTTTATAACTTCCATTTTGCAGGCCTATCGAAAGATGCCGAGTTGAGGTCGACAGTTGTTAGTGGGACGGTTCCTCGTCCTCTTCCCACATCGGTGAAGGAGGGAGGAAAGAAAAGAATAAGGGCTCCTGATCATGCCGAGCCCGAGACAAAGAAGAGGAAGAAAATGGCGGCTCGGAAGGCCAAACCTCCCGATACTGCTGCCGAAATAAGTGAGGACTCTGATGGGACAGCGAGTCCTAAACATGATAAAAGTCCTCGGGAAGTCCCCGGGCCTACAGCGGAGGGAACCGGTACCTCCCCTGAGATCGGCGTCGAAAAGGAAGCAAGAACCGAAGGTCGAGCCGGTATGCAAAGTTCGGCGCAAAAGCCTTCGGATATTCCCGAAACGGTGCATTCCCCATCCTTCTCGGAGAAGTCTCGGGACGCTGGAACTCATAGGCCGGACAAGGTACCGGTCACAGCGGGAAACCTGAAGAATTCTTTGATGGGGTGCCATCGGCCGATACTTTCGGCCTCGAGATCCCTCGAAGGAGTCCTCCGGCAGAATCGAGTGCGTCTCCAGCCGGTATCAAGTTGGTGGATAAATTTCCCGCACCGAGTTTGAATACGGAAAGACGTCGGGTGATTACCCTTGCTATCCCCGAAGATGCCCGAGCATTGGGCCCACCGGTAGGCATAGCAAGCTATCTCCACAGTTTGGTAACCGAAGAGGATTGAACTGCCATGAACGCCGTGGACTGGGCTTGCCTACTTAACGAATCTCAGCAAGCACTGAACAAAGTAAGGACTCTTCTATTCCCCTTCGATTATACTAAGCACTTTAACTCTTACTTCCAAGCTGAAAATCTTTTGTTTGAATATTTCACAGTCTTCGGTGCTTAACCATGAAGTGTTCCTTCGCATCAAAGAAGGAATGGAACTAGAGTGGGAGCGACGCAGTCGGCTTGAGAACGAACTGGCAAAACTCCGAACCGATTTGTCGGGCGCAAGAAAAGAACGTGCCTCTTGCATTGAACGGTTGAAACAAATGGACACCCGGTTAGATCAGCTTCGATCCAAGTTGAGTGAGGCCAAGTCCGAGGCAAGCAGCTGGAGAATTAAGACTGAGCTTTTAACCGCAGAGACGACGACCCTCCAGGAACGGGTCTCGACGGCTCAGGAAACAATCAAGGCCTTGACCAAGGACAAAGAGTTTTATCATGCTCAAGTTGAATCATCCAAGCTAGAATGGACGACCCTGACTAACCGGCTTCAGGAAGCAAAGTTGGAAACCGCCGCCAACAAAGCCAAAGCAGATGATTTGATAGCTCAGTATAGAGCCGATGCGGAGGTGGCCCAACAACAATCGATGGCGCTAACCGAATANCTGGAACTCATAGGCCGGGCAAGGTACCGATCACAGCGGGAAATCTTGAAGAATTCTTTGATGGGGTGCCTTCGTCCGATACTTTTGGCCTCGAGATCTTTCGAAGGAGTCCTCCGGCAGAATCGAGTGCGTCTCCAGCCGGTATCAAGTTGGTGGATAAATTTTCGGCACCGAGTTTGAATCCGGAAAGAAATCGGGTGATAACCCTTGTTATTCCCGAGGACGCCCGAGCACTGGGCCCGCCGGTAGGCATAGCAAGCTATCTCCATGGTTTGGTAACTCAAGAAGATCGAGCTGCCATGAACGTCGTGGACTGGGCTTGCCTGCTTAATGAATCCCAGCAAGCACTGAACAAAGTAAGGATCCTTCTATTCCCCTTTGATTATACTAAGCACTTTAACTCTTACTTCCAAACTGAAAAATCTTTTGTTTGAATTTTTCACAGTCTTCGGTGCTTAACCATGAAGTGTTCCTTCGCATCAAAGAAGGAATGGAACTAGAGTGGGAGCGATGCAGTCGGCTTGAGAACGAACTGGCAAAACTCCGGACCGATTTGTCGGGCGCAAGAAAAGAACGTGCTTCTTGCATTGAACGGTTGAAACAAATGGACACCCGGTTAGATCAGCTTCGATCTGAGCTAAGTGAGGCCAAGGCCGAGGCAAGCAGCTGGAGAATCAAGACTGAGCTTTTAACCGCAGAGACGACGACTCTTCAGGAACGGGTCTCGATAGCTCAGGAAACAATCAAGACTCTGACCAAGGACAAAGAGTATTATCACGCTCAAGTTGAATCATCCAAGCTGGAATGGGCGGCCCTGACTAACCGGCTTCAGGAAGCAAAGTTGGAAATCGCCGCCAACAAAGCCAAAGCAGATGATTTGATAGCTCCGTATAGAGCCGATGCTGAGGTGGCCCAACAACAATCGATGGCGCTAACTGAATATACCCAATGCCAGATTTGTCTTAATGTGCTTGAGGAGCTTCAAGCCCGTGGCTTCGAGTTGTCTTCGGATATCGAAGAGGCAACTCAAAAAGAAGAAGAGATGAGGAGAAAAATGTTTCCCGAAGAATTCGAAGATGGCTCCGATTGACGCTACCTTGCTTGTTGTAGTCCAGAAGATGTTATAGCCCCACCTTTGTATGATGATTTTTGTGAAATACATTTTCAAGTTTGTTTTTCTTTGACTCTTGTGCATCATATATTGCTCTGTCATAAATTGTGACCGAGTAAATAGTAAACCCAGCTTTGGCCCTGAAATAAAACCAAAAATGCGTTAACACTTTGGTTAGGCCTTAGCCTTGTTTGAAGTGATAACCGACTTGGCCATGGCCTTATTCATAGTGATTCGATCCGGCTATCGTTTGCTTCGTTTTCAACCATTAAACTCATAAGAATCGAGGTCGTGTCTTAGCAAAATATTGGACCCTTATAAAATAGGTTTGGTCTTAACTTTAATTCGAGGTCCTGCTTTTTCAGGCTTCGATCGAATAAGAGTTTTTGAGTTGATCCGGCCTTAGCCGCGAATTGGTTTGTTCGAGTAGGAATTTCTCATTGAACTTGGCCTTAGCCGTAAATCGGAATTGACCATATCGATTTAATTTTCCTTTAAGTTGATCCGGCCTTAGCCGCGAATCGCGAATAAGAATCTTTCATCGAACTCGACCTTAGCCGTAAACCGGGATTGACCGTATCGGTCTTAATTCCCTTTAAGCTGATCCGACCTTAGCCGGGAATCGGTTTGACCGAATAAGAATCTTTTATCGAAATCGGCCTTAGCCGTAAACCGGGATTGACCGCATCGGTCTTATTTCCCTTTAAGCTTGGTCCGGCCTTAGCCGTGAATCGGTTCCGGGATTATGCCTAGTTAGGTCTTATTTCCCTTAGTCTCAATGCATTGCTTTCTTTACTATCAGTTATAGCAAGACTGAAAAGAAAAGCCCTTAGGCTTGATAGCGCAACATAAATATGAGCATCAAATGACCTTGTTAATATTGGTGTAATGGTACATCTTTGTAGGTCGGAGGCGAGTCAGATCGTTCTATTCGGGTACGGCTCCTTTGGCCGTTTGACCCTTACATTGATTCCTAGCAATATTCTACTTCAGCCCCTCGAAATCGATGTGGACAAAGCGAATGTAGTTTAAATCTATCATAGTAGCACGACATATATGCTGCCTCATTAAAAACCTTACCGAAAAACCCAGATTAGGACAAAACCGGACGAAGGGAAAAAGAGTGCAGTGCGTGCTTTCAGCCTAAATGTTTGGTGTTTGTCCGATGTCGAACGGCCCTGCATATGTTAGTATTGATAAACGAAGTAAAAAGAAAGTAGAAAAGGCGGAGTAAAATACCTTAGCAGTAGTATCATTTCAAATGGCTTACGTTCCAGTTGTTCGGCAGCTGTTTGCCATACAAAGTTCCTAGCTTGTAAGAACCTTTACCGGTGACTTTCACTATAGCGTAGGGACCTTCCCAGTTCGGTCCCAATTTCCCCTCATTAGGGTCTCGAGTATTGAGGGTGGTTCTTCTGAGCACTAAGTCCCCTGTATTGAAGTGTCGAAGTCGAGTTCTGCGATTGTAGTACCTCTCGATTCTTTGCTTTTGAGCTGCCATCCGAACTAAGGCGACCTCTCTTCTTTCATCCAAGAGTTCTAGGCAAGTGTTCATAGCCTCTTGGTTGGATTTTTCGGTCGCATATTGGAACCTGAGGCTCAGTTCGCCTACCTCGACCAGAATCAGGGCTTCGGCTCCGTAGACTAAAGAGAAAGGCGTGGCTCCGGTACTATTTTTTTCAGATGTTCGATATGCCCATAGGATTTCGGGCAGCATCTCTCTCCATCTTCCTTTGGCGTCGACCAATCTTTTCTTCAGATTTTGAAGTATAGTCTTGTTGGTTGATTCCGCCTGACCATTGCCGCTGGGATGGTAAGGAGTAGATAATATTCTTTTGATTTTATTATCTTCGAAAAATTTAGTTATCCTGCTACCGACGAACTGCTTTCCATTGTCGCACACGATCTCGGAAGGCATCCCAAATCGGCAGATGACGTGATCCCAAATGAAATCGATCACTTCTTTCTCTCTGACCTTCTCATAAGCCTGCGCTTCTACCCATTTAGAGAAATAGTCAGTTACAAAGAGTATAAATTGAGCCTTACCTGGAGCTCGAGGGAGCGGTCCTACTATATCCATCCCCCATTTCATGAACGGCCATGGCGACAAAATCGAGTGTAGCGTTTCGGCTGGCTGATGGATGATCGGTGCATGTCTTTGACATCTATCGCATTTGCCCACGAACTCCTTCGAGTCTTTTTCCATGTCGACCCAATAATAGCCGGCTCGGATCACCTTCCGCACCAGTGTATCTCTTTCAGAATGTACTCTGTATCCCCTGGGCCGAGACATATAGCTAATCCTCCAAAAGTTCTCCTGTAAAGGGTTCCATCATCGGCCAAACGAAACCGGGCTGCCTTTGTACGCAAAGCTCTCGATTCTTTGGGATCGTACGGGACCTTACCCGAGCTGAGGTATTCTATGTACTTGTTTCTCCAATCCCACGTCAAGCTTGTCGAGTTAACCTCGGCGTGTCCTTCTTCTACCACCGATCTCATCAACTGTACGACTTTTTCGGAGTCGATCTCTTCATCGTCGACCGTAGATCCTAGGTTCGCGAGAGCGTCGGCTTCGCTATTTTGTTCCCGGGGAATGTGCTGCAAAGTCCATTCCTTGAACCTGTGTAAAGTGATTTGAAGTTTATCTACATACCTTTGCATACGATTTTCTCTGACTTCGAAAGTTCTGTTCACTTGATTGACCACAAGTAGAGAGTCGCATTTGGCCTCGATTATCTCCGCCCCAAGGTTCCTGGCCAGTTCGAGACCTGCAATCATAGCCTCATACTCGGCTTCATTATTAGTCAATTTTACGGTTTTGATGGATTGCCTGGTCGTATTTCCGGTCGGAGGTTTTAAAACGATACCCAAACCCGATCCTTTCGAATTCGAAGCCCCGTCAGTGAACAGAGTCCACACTCCCGAAGGAGTCCCCGATGCAGTCGTGAGTTCCTTTTCGACTTGGGGAATAAGCGATGGCGTGAAGTCGGCGATAAAATCGGCCAGTACTCGTGATTTTATCGAGGTTCGAGGTCGATACTGGATATCGTACTCGCTGACCTCGATGGCCCATTTGGCCAGTCGGCCCGACAGCTCGGGCTTATGCATGACATTCCTAAGTGGGTAGGTTGTCACTATGCATATCGGATGACTCTGAAAATATGGTTTTAATTTTCTAGAAGCACTTAACAAGGCTAGAGCCAGTTTTTCTAAGTTCGGGTACCTAGTTTCAGCTTCCCCTAATGTTCTACTAACATAATATATGGGGAACTGGTTACCCCGTTCTTCTCGAACCAAGACCCCGCTCACTGCTATCTCCGATACAGCGAGATAAAGGTATAATGGCTCACCCATTTTTGGCGTATGTAATAAGGGTGGACTAGAAAGGTACCTCTTAAGTTCTTCCAAAGTGCGTTGGCATTCCGGTCCCCATGAGAACTCGTTCTTCTTCTTTAGTAGGTTGAAGAACTGGTGGCTTCTGTCTGATGACCGGGATATGAACCGGCCTAATGCTGCGATTCGGCCTTTGAGTTTCTGTACGGCCTTGACGCTGTCGACGACCTCTATATCCTCGATAGCTTTAATCTTGTCCGGGTTGATTTCTATTCCTCTGTTCGAGACCATGAACCCGAGAAATTTCCCGGAGCCTACTCCAAACGCGCATTTTTCCGGGTTCAACTTCATGTTGTATTTCTTCAAAATGTCGAATGTTTCCTGCAAATGACTAAGATGGTCCTCTGCTCGCAGAGACTTAACTAGCATATCATCAATGTAAACCTCCATGGTTTTACCTAGTTGGTTTTCAAACATCTTATTCACCAGGCGCTGGTATGTAGCCCCCACATTCTTGAGCCCGAATGGCATCACATTATAGCAATAAGTGCCATATTTAGTGATGAAGGACGTTTTTTCTTGATCGTCCTTATCCATTTGTATCTGGTTGTATCCAGAATAGGCATCGAGAAAACTTAGAGTCTCGTGGCCAGCTGTAGCATCGATCATACGATCGATGTTGGGTAGCGGGAAAGAGTCTTTAGGGAAGGCTCTATTTAAATCCTTATAATCTATGCACATTCTAAGTTTGTTTCCCTTTTTTGGTACTACCACTACGTTAGCTAACAATTCGGGATATTTTACTTCCCGAATGGACCCTATATTCAAAAGCTTAGTTACCTCTTCATGAATGAAGGTCTGTTTGGCTTCGGATTGGGGCCTCCTTTTCAGCTTGACCGGCTGGAATTTTGGATCGACACTGAGCTTATGCGTCGCAATCTCTGGTGGTATGCCTGTCATATCCAAATGGGACCAAGCAAAAGAGTTTTCGTTAGCCGAAAGGAAAGAGAGTAATTTTCCCCTGAGCTCGGAGTTTAAACCCGAGCCTAGGTATACCTTCCGGTCGGGCGCATCGTGACGGATTGAGATTTGTTCCAACTCTTCGATCGTTGATTTGGTTGCGTCAGCTTCATCGGGGGCAACAAAGGATCGAGGTACCCCGAAATCGTCTTCATTTGGTTGCTTTCCCTCAAATTCATCGTTCGAGGGCGGCTTCTGTAATTGCTATTTGGCTTTCTGTTGGTGATCGATGGACTTCGATGTTGTTTCTTCTATTGCGAACATTTCCCTCGCTGCATGCTGCTCCCCACAAAACGGTGGTGACCCCTTCAACTGAGGGGAACTTCAACATATGGTGCAAAGTTGATGGTACCGCCCTAATGTCATGTATCCAAGGCCTTCCGAGCAAGGCGTTGTATCTCATATCACCTTCGATTACACAGAATCTCGTTGCCCTGGAGGTACCAGCTACGTTCACCATTAATGTTATTTCTCCCTTAGTTGTTTCTGTTGCCATATTGAAACCATTGAGTATCCGGACTTCGGAGACGATTTGACTTGTTAGTCCCAACTGTTCGACGACCCAGGACCGGACTATGTTGGCCGAACTTCCAGGGTCGATAAGAACGCGTTTTACTCGGGTATCGTGTATCATCATTGATATCACCAATGCATCGTTATGAGGTTGTGCAAGGTCCTCGATTTCCCTGTCGCTAAAGCATAAAGTCCCTTCGGGAGTATAGTCTCGAGTTCGTTTCTCACGGGTGATGGAGATTTTCGTACGCTTCAATGGCGGTACTGGGGTGTGTCCACTCCTCCAATTATCATGTTGATAGTATGTTTCGGTTCCCTTTGATCTGCCGGCCTGTCCCTGTTCTCATAATGAGTCTTTGCTCGGTCACTAAGAAATTCTCGAAGATGCCCGTTTTCGAGCAATCGGGCAACCTCCTCTCTCAACTATCTGCAATCTTCGGTTCTATGGCCATGAGTGCCATGATATTTACATACGAGGTTAGGATCCCTCTTGGCGGGATCGGTTTGAAGTGGTCTTGGCCATCTGGTGTCTTTGATGTGGCCAATTGCTGAGACCAAAGTTGCCGAATCAACATTAAAGTTGTATTCGGACAACCGGGGTGCTTCTCGTCGATCATTGTTTTTCTCGAAGTTGCCCTTTGGCAACGGCCTCCTGTTCCTTTGGTTCCCTTCGTACCTATTTTCCTGTCTCGGGACCTTGAGTCCCCTCGACAAAAGCCGTCGATCTTCTGGGTACGGTCGATGTCTGTCTCGGCTTGACCTTGGTTCTCGAAAATTGTCTCTTCGAGGTTGATCAAAAACCTTAGCTGTATAAGAGGAACCCGATGCGATTCCGACCTTATCATCCTTTATTCTGATTTTCGACTGATACTGGTTGTGGATATCCGCCCATGTGATGGCCGGGTACTCGATCAAACCCTGCTTTAGCTGCCTTGATGCGATAGAACTACCGGTGTTTAACCCTTGAGTGAAAGCTTGCACTGCCCAGTCGTCCGTAACCAGTGGCAAATCTATCCGCTCCATTTGGAATCGGGATACGAACTCCCTTAGCGTTTCACTATCACGCTATCTGGCTTTGAATAAATCAGACTTCCTTGTTTCAACTTTAATGGCTCCTGCATGGGCTTTGACAAATGTATCTGCTAACATGGAGAAGGAGTCAATGGAGTTCGGTGGTAAATTGTGATACCAAGTCATCGCTCCTTTTGATAGAGTTTCTCCGAATTTCTTCAGGAGGACGGACTCGATTTCGTCGTCCTCGAGGTCGTTTCCCTTTATAGCACAAGTATAGGCTGTTACGTGCTCATTCGGGTCCGAGGTTCCATTGTACTTAGGAATATCAGGCATGCGAAATTTTTTGGGGATCGGCTTCGGAGCGGCGCTGGAAGGGAATGGTTTTTGTATGAACTTTTTGGTATCCAAACCCTTCAACACCGGAGGTGCTCCCGGTATCTGGTCTACCCTCGAGTTATACGTTTCGACTTTTTTGTCGTTGGCTTCGATTCTGTTTTTGCCAGTGTCGACCCGCTTGGTTAACTCTTCCAGAATTTTGATAATTCCGAAATTGACCCCCGCACCGCTTTCATCCGGTGTCACTACGACCGGTTCATTTTGTCCGATTGCTGCTTGAGGGGTAGCATTTTCTGCTCTGTCTGGGCTCCGGGTGCGGCTTTGCAGTTGAGCTATAGCTACTTGTTGAGCTTGTAGCATGTCAAATATTACCCTGAGGCTGATTTCACCCTCTCCGCTTTGCTGAATTCCTGAGCGGTTCTCACCTCGGACGCTATGTGTTGAGCCGGATGCTTGGTCGGCTTCGATTGCCACCTGAGAATTGACATCGGCTGGGACTTCATGTCTGGGCAAATTGTTGTTTTCCATTTGGTTGTTGATCTCGTTACTGAGGGGGAGTGATTGTGCCATGATTAATCTGTGTCCTGAAAAACAGAGAATTCTGCAAAGAGCAAGTGTAAAATTATATTTTTAAGAAAAGATATATCAAAAATTTACTAATATCCTTAGCCCCACGGTGGGCGCCAAACTGTTTACCCTTAAAATCGGATAACAATTGAATTTGTTCGTAGAGCTAAGGATCCGTAAATTAGTTTGATACAAATGAAAGTATGTAGTAAGTAATCAGAGTATTATAAGAGAGATAGAGCAATCAAACCGTAAATATATGATAATTAACGAAGAATCGTATGTGATGGAATAGTATTTCGACAAACAGTAATAGAGAGCTTAATATTGAGTTCTGAAGAACAACAGAGATGGTAAGGAATGATAAAAGTATACTGCCTTGTATGATGAGAAAAATAAGTTGTTCTTCAATGAAGGATCTCTGCCTTTTTTATAGGCAAGTGTTAAAGTCATAGGTAAGTGTAAGAGTCATAATAAAAGCAGGGAACTGATTACAAGGAAAACCCCATTAATTATGGGATTTAATACCCTTAAATGATGGCATAACGGCCATAATGGTTGAGATAATTAATTCTGGCGAAATATCCGATGATTAGCAAGATGTTCGGGTTGAAGCCGGTTCTCAATCACGAAACGTCTCCTGGCCGACTATATCGGTTGTCTTATTTCGGTTACTCCATCCCGCGTGACCGACTTGCTGATCCCAGATCGGGGCAACCCGGTCTCATATTTTACCTGAACCCGACTTCACTTAGGTTTATCCGGCCCAATACACATCCAAATAAGTTGTTCCACTGTCAATGCAATTTAACTAGCTACCATAACTTGACTGGTATTTACTTTTTATGAGAAATTACCTAATATTGTAACTCACTTTAACTTGTTATTATAAATTTCAAAAATTTCTTTATACAGTAGGTGGATATAAGTTAATTCTTTTCATTACAAGCGAACTATGGTGTAACGTGAAGAAAAGGAGCGGGGCATTACGCATATAAAAGAGAGGGGCAATGTGATATTTCTCTGAAGTTGATGGGAGATATTAAAATTTCTACAAAGAATAATCTGATCAAGTAGGGAGTAAATAAGAATCAGAAAAATGTGAGAAGAGGATAGATCTGTTCAACTCCATTGACAGGAACCATGAACGTTGAAGAAGAGGTTGAACGACTCAAAGAAGAGATCAAGCGACTCGGCATAGCCCACGATGATGGCTCTTACAAGGTACCTACTTGCACTACTTCCTATATCCTCCCCAAATCATAAATTCTTAGGAGAAAGAAACAATTTTTACAATGTTAGCAAATTAAAATAAATATAGAAGAAATAAGCTCCTGGTGATAAATTGTTCAATACCCAATTTAATTGGATGTAGTTACTTATAGGATCTGTAATGATTTTCTTTAATTACAGAAAGCGGATCCAACATATATAAGCAGTGACCATTGCCTTGAGCTCGAACTACATATAGAAAGTTTCACAAAAACCAGCTTTTACAACGTTGATTTAGTCGAAAAATGGGAAAGGGGTCTGCTTTTGCATGCATTTTTCATTACCCAATTCAAGTAGACGGAGTTATAGGATCTGTAATGCAATTTAGTCGGCGGATCCAGCATATAAGTGGTAGTTTATATTTATATAGTAAAAAGTTCAAAAAAAAATCTAAAATGTGTATAATATATTAAGTGATGCATGGAATATAGTGAGGGTACAAATCACTAACCCAACTAGGTTGGAATCGAGGCATAGTTAGTTCATTGATCATTTGATTTTTAAGCCATGCACCTACTGTCTTCGAATTCTAGATTCCACTATGATTTTCTGGTCTTGTATCTTATTTACTTTCTTCATTGTCCATTTGATAATTTTTGGATTGCATTTATAATGGGTGAATTACTCCATTCCTTTTCCCCTTATTGATTACTGTAGGAGAGTGAGATATTCTGGTGCAATCAGACAAAACTATTCTTTGTCATTTCAATGGAGGAGACCTATAAACTTATGTCTGGGATACACAAACCATTCTTAGTCTAAGTGTGCACTTTTGTGTTTATCACTAGCATTCGGGTTATGCACAAGTTGGGATCTGAACAGTTTTTAGACTTCAACTTGCAGAATTGTTTAATGGGGCTAGTGGAAGAATCTTGCTGCATAAACATGGTGTGGCAGAGAATCATTATGTGTTCTGTATTATTAATCTCACCAGTCAGTTGAAACATTGTGTTTATCACTAGCATTCGGGTTATGCACAAGTTGGCTTCTGAACAGTTTTTAGAATTCAACTTGCAGAATTGTCTAATGGGGTTAGTTGAAGAATCTTGCTGCATAAACATGGTGTGGCAGATAATCATTATGTGTTCTGTATTATTAATCTCACCAGTTAGTTGAAACATTGTTGGTTCCACTGTTAAGATCTGATAGCACAAACTGCTGACTGTGAAACTTTTACTCCAATGGTTCATGAAAGTGAATTGTTTGAGGACAAAATGGAACGGCCAAATTTAATTTATTAGTTAACCACTCCATATGTTTTATGCTTACACACGTTAATGTTACTTGGAAGCAAGATTGGGATAAATGGTTGTTATTAGTGTACTTGAACCACCAAGTGTCTCTTATTCAGCAAAGCTTTAAATTTACTTTGTCAAAGAATCAAAACTTAGCGAAGCCCTAAACTGGGTCTGTATTGCTTTGCCTGTATTCATTCTTGCTTCTACTAGTGAATGCCTGATATATCATATAAAGATCCTTGAAATCTATGTGATGCTTGTAACTCTGATGTGAATAAAGATGAATCATACAAAGTTCCCGGGCATACGATGTTAATTTCCTGTACAGTGTAGAAACCTTTTCTCGTCTCTTGGATAGAACTAGTTTAAACTCCAAACTTTTTGGTTGAAAGAGCGTGCAAAATCAGTACATTTAGAAAAATTACTAGGTACTCTATTCCTGTCTCAGGAAACAAATCACTAGGATTAAGTGAGATAATTAAAGCACCTATTGCTGGTTGATATCTGAATATCTGATCTTTTGAAATCACAAAATTGATAGGCGTGTTTCATCCCTTTTTATCGACTTTTATTGAAATCTATAGCTTTGTTGTTCAGGAACTAAAAACTATTTTTTTCCCTTTTCTGTCTAATTTTCCCTTTTTAGTTGGACCAGCTTTGGAGGGGATTCTCCGGTGTAGTAGTTTGTTTTTCCTACTATCACTAGTAAGTCAGTGAATTAAGAAATAGTGGCCACATAGGACTATGAATCAACTAAACAATAATAGAGTGCAAGTATTATAAGAGATCTGAGCTCGAACCAGTCTCTCACATATGAGAACTCCTTGGTTGACTGGAAGCTGGCTTTGTCTTTGTTTATGGTTAATATTTGAAAATTCTTTCTGAGAGAATTTGGTCAAATTGTATTAAGCTTCCATAATACGTATATTGAAATCCTGAATACTTTCCTGATTTTGTTTGTCTTGTGAAGGTAACATTCGGTGTGCTGTTTCATGATGATAGATGTGCCAACATCTTTGAGGCGCTCGTTGGGACATTAAGAGCTGCAAAGAAAAGGAAAATACTTACATACGATGGTGAGCTCCTCCTGCAAGGGGTTCATGAAAATGTGGAAATCATTCTCAAACCGCCATCGGTGACTTCTGGTGCTACTGCAGTTACGACTTCGTAAATGCTTTTTAATGCTCTCTACCTTGTTTCAGTATTCTACTTTTGATACAAATTTCTGGACATGGCGAATATGTTTTATTACTTTACCTGGAATGGGGCGTGTGAAAGATGAGAATGCTGTACTTCCATTCTTTTGTTATGAAGATATTTTTGCCTAATTTCTTTTATATATATATATATATATATATATATATATATATATATATATATATTTCTGTTTACCCTAAATTTCGGATAACAATTGAATTTATATGTGGTTTTAAGGATATGCGATTCAATTTGATACAAATAACGAATAATATAACGGAAATTGAAGTCAATAGATAAATGGAGAAGAGATGCAAACCACAAGCCTTGGATAATCCCGGCCTTGACGGATTCTTCCAAGATGAACAATAAATATAAATAGAATCAGATGAATAAAGCAATGTATAAAATAATAAAAGCTGTTTTCTTTTCTTTGTGTTGGTGATTTTTTGTGAGATGCCCTTTGGACAATTACATTGCCCTTTTATATAGTTGTGGGATAATCTTTTATACAAGGTAAGAATCTATTGACAAAGTAAAATATCCCTTGATTTGCTGGTTCAACGGTTTTATTGATTGATGCCGAGATTCCCGCCGTGATACTCACCCATCACAGATTTTCCGGCCCTTTCGTTATTCAAATTTGATGACCCGCCTTAGAACGTTTCCTGGAATCGAGCTCGATAGACTCATTTCGGTCATCCTGGCTTCGTACTTCGATTCAACGTCGTTTGGCCTCCACCCCGATTTATTGAACCGTAATCATGATGGATACTAACTGTATAGAATCGAGCCCAATTTGACTATATATGGGCGGGCCCGAGTTCGACCTCATACAGATTCCCCTCATTTTTCGGAAGTAATGACGAGAAACGATGTGAGCCGCAACTTTTTGGTTATGATGAGTGACGACATATTTATGACGCGTGTGGCACGGAAGTCGAAACGTCCCATCAGATGAACCGAACCATTATACTGATAAGTGACGGTGAAATTGTGACGTACGTGGTATGTATCAAAAACGTCTCATCAGAGACAAATCTCTGCAACATCAAGTACACGCCAATTAATGCTTCGCCGCTTTGGGACGCGAGGCGCCGCTTTTGAGAGATCATAAATATCCCTCTTCATCTTCATACTCAGCCGTTTAAGTTGTCTGAACAATAGCACCATTCCTTTCTTCAACCTCTCTGAAGTTTTCTCGCAAGTGGCCTCCGTTTTGTACTTTTCTTTCACTTGCATCTTCTAACTTCCTTATCTTTTAACGACAATAGCGAAGACCTCTAAATCTGTACCTGAGAGACAGACTCCTTCTTCCTCCCAACCCGTTGAAGATACTCAACCTGTTAATGTTGAGGAAAACGCGGCTGAGCCTCCTTTGAAGGCGTTTGTACCGACCGGATGTTCAACCGGGGCAGACTTCAAAGTAGATAAGACCTCTTGATACGCTCAAATTACACTTTAATAAATAGTATAAAACGGTCGATGTCAAATATAATAACCCAACAAGGTTGGGGTCAAATCCCACAGGGAATAAGTGTGAAAAGGTTACTTGACTAATGTGTTACTCGACTAAAGTAGTAATTCTATCCAGTTAACCATAACAAGAGTATGAATTGAGTTTGGTTTTAGATAAAGGCTAATTGAAATGTTGAGAATGTAAATAATTTGATTAAAGAAACCAAGGTTGTGTCACCATTAATGAAGTATAATGCTATCGATGTTAATATGATATATTTCTAATGGAAGGTACTTTTTGATATGCAAATGATGCCTAAGTGACTACCTAATATTTTTCAATAGTTAGGTAGTATTTCCTCTTTATGATTTTTTCAAATATAAAAGATTGCAATTAAGAACAATCAATTTATGCCAAATAAAATCCACTTATTCCTAAGCGATTTTATTAAACAAGGTTTAAAACCTTGCGTCTTTGATATTTACTTCTACCAAATTTTACCCCACTTTCCCAAGCAAAGCAAGAATTTAATGGAACTTATATATATATATTCAATGTTAAACACCCATTAACATAACACCCATTTAGGGTCCACAGCCTTGGTATTTAAAGTTAGCAACTCATACTAAAATACAAAAACAAGAGAATATTAAATGCCATAAAGCTTACAAAGTGAAAGGTTCTTGACCCAAAAGCTTCCAAAAGAAAGGAATATTAATGCCTTGTATTGTAGCTTCAAAGTCTGACAAGATAGAGCTCACAAAACCCCAATAAATCTATTTATAGAGGGCCAAAAATTGGGACAAAAATCGGACAAATCTGCCCTTTCAGGTTGAATATGCGGCCGCATTTCTGTCACATAACAGACATGCGGTCCGTATTTTTGACATGGCCATCGCAGATTGTAACCCTAGTTTCGCCTTCACCGCATTCATGGTTTGCGGTCCGCATTGTAGAAATGCGACCGCATCTTGCATCGCATTTTCTTCCTTCAGTAGACTTCATGTTTGGTTTGCGGTTACTTCTGCGGCTCGCAAACAAGTTATGCGATCGCAGATGAGACCGCATTTTTGACGTTGAACTTTGCCTAGAATTCTGTTTTGGTCTGCGATCTCGCTGTGCAATATGCGGCTCGCAAACAAGTTATGCGATCGCAAATGAGACCGCATTTTTGACATTGAACTTTGCCCAGAAATCTGTTTTGATATGCGATCTTGGTGTGAAATATGCGGCTCGCATGTGGGTTTTGCGATACCTTTTTGCTCTTTTCTTGTCTTTTTGTGGCTTTTTTAACTCTTTTCCATGCTCTTAGGTCCTTACGCCTCTTACACTGCAAAAATACTAAAATTACATAAGTACAAAAGGAAAATTGCATTTCAAACAAGCTAAAATCTAAGCAATTAGTGTCAAATGTGCCAAAATTCTCCGGCACATCACCTCTTCAATACCGGGCCGTTGCGAGCCAGTTACGAGATACATTTGTTCGATTACGGACAAGGTCCTCAACAAGGTCAAGGAGGACTGTAACTGGATCGGCAAGTGTGTGGTCGTTCCCTCACCAGAAGAGGCGATCACCACCCACTTGAAGGGTTATTTAAGTGTTTACACTTACCCCTTCACGTTGGGTCCTTTGGACCCGGTTATTATTGCCTTTTGTAAAAGGTACGAAGTGACTTTGGGTCAGATCCATCCCTCTTTCTGGAGAATAGTCATTCTCCTTAATTTTTTTGTAAGCATGATCGACGGGCATCCTTTTACCGTCGATCATCTTCTACGGTTGTACAGCCCCCGACTTTACTGAGGGGGATTAATAAAACTTGCTCGCCGGGCGAGCAAAGCCCCCTTCTCTAGTATCGATGAGGATGGAGATCGGGGCTGGTTGGGCCGATATGTTTGGGTAGACATCGGATCTGATCCCGGCTGAAGATATGCCTTTTCCCGAGAAATGGAACATGAACCGTAAGTGTTTCCCTATCTCTCAATTTGTTCAATATTTGTCCCATCGTCACTTTAATAACCAATTTCATATGATGTAGCCGTATCTCGGATGCCGGCCGCGATTCCCCATCTGAAGGAATGGGTTGAAAAAATAGTGTCCTAGAGACCTTATTCAAAACGCGCTTGGCATGAGCTTTCGAAGGGAAGATGGGAGGCCCGACTCCATGGTGAGACAGGTTAAACTCGAGCTCAGCATTTTAGGTTATTGATTTCTAATTCGTTCCACTCTCCCTTTGTAGGTTTATCGAAGGACGTTGAAATGAGGCCCGCGTCCACAGGCGATGAGGTTCCCAGCGAGCCCCCTGCTTCGAAGCAGGAGAAAGAGAAGAAGAGGAAAGAAGCCCCCGGTCCCTCGGATCCCGAAAAAAGAGGATAGCTCGTAAGCGCAAGAGTAATATTGGGGATCGAATATTGTCTTCGGACTCCCTTCGTCGATTGAGGGACGAGTCTGAAGAAGATGAAGAGTTTGATTTTGTGGCTAGTGGGCCATCNTCAACGTCGTTGGGTCTCCACCCCGATTTATCGAGCCGTAATCATGATGGATACTAACTGCATAGAATCGAGCCCAATTTGACTATATATGGGCGCGCCCGAGTTCGACCTCATACAGATAGTCCCCTTGTTTTTCGGAGAGTAATGACGAGAAACGATGTGAGCCACAACTTTTTGGTTATGATGAGTGACGACATATTTATGATGCGTGTGGCACGAAAATCGAAACGTCCCATCAGAAGAACCGAACCACTATACTGATAAGTGACGGTGACATTGTGACGTACGTGGTATGCATCGAAACGTCTCATCAGAGACAAACCTCTGCAACATCAGGTACATGCCAATTAATGCTTCGCTGCTTTGGAAAGCGAGGCGCCGCTTTTAAGAGATCATAAATACCCCTCTTCATCTTCATCCTCAGCCATTTAAGCTGTCTGAACAATCGCACAATTCCTTTCTTCAACCTCTCTGAAATTTTCTCGCAAGTGGCCTCCGTTTTGTACTCCTCTTTCACCTGCATCTTCTAACTTCTTTATCTTTTAACGACAATGGCGAAGACCTCTAAATCTGTACCTCAGAGACATACTCCTTCTTCCTCCCAACCCGTTGAAGACACCCAACCTGTTGATGTTGAGGAAACCACGGCTGAGCCTCCTTTGAAGGCGTTCGTACCAACCAGATGTTCAACCGGGGCCGACTTCAAAGTGGATAAGACCTCTTCAATACCGGGCCAGTGTGAGCCGGTTACGAGATACATTTGTTCGATTACGGACAAGGTCCTCAACAAGGTCAAGGAGGACTGTAACTGGATTGGCAAGTGTGTGGTTGTTCCCTCACCAAAAGAGGCGATCACCACCCACGTGGACCCCTTCACGTTGGGTCCTTTGGACCAGGTTATCGTTGCCTTTTGTAAAAGGTACAAAGTGACTTAGGGTTAGATCCACCCCTCTTTCTGGAGATAGTTATTCTCCTTCGTTTTTTTGTAAGCACGATCGACGGGCATCCTTTTACCGTCGATCGTTTTCTACGGTTATACAGTCCCCGACTTTATCGAGGGGGATTAATAAAACTTGCTCGCCGGGCAAGCAAAGCCCCCTTCTCTAGCATCGATGAGGATAGAGATCGGGGTTGGTTGGACCGATATGTTCGGGTGAAGACGTCGAATCTGATCCCGACCAAAGATATGCCTTTTCCCGAGAAATGGAACATAAACTATAAGTGTTCCCTATCTCTCAATTTGTTCAATATTTTTCCCATCGTCACTTTAATAACCAATTTCATATGATGTAGCCGTATCTCGGATGCCGGCCGCGATTCCCCATCTGAAGGAATGGGTTGAAAAAATAGTGTCCTAGAGACCTTATTCAAAACGCGCTTGGCATGAGCTTTCGAAGGGAAGATGGGAGGCCCGACTCCATGGTGAGACAGGTTAAACTCGAGCTCAGCATTTTAGGTTATTGATTTCTAATTCGTTCCACTCTCCCTTTGTAGGTTTATCGAAGGACGTTGAAATGAGGCCCGCGTCCACAGGCGATGAGGTTCCCAGCGAGCCCCCTGCTTCGAAGCAGGAGAAAGAGAAGAAGAGGAAAGAAGCCCCCGGTCCCTCGGATCCCGAAAAAAGAGGATAGCTCGTAAGCGCAAGAGTAATATTGGGGATCGAATATTGTCTTCGGACTCCCTTCGTCGATTGAGGGACGAGTCTGAAGAAGATGAAGAGTTTGATTTTGTGGCTAGTGGGCCATCCCAAACTGAAGGACGAGGAGTCCCCGAGCCGAGAGCTGAAGAAACAGACCTTCATCGAGTCGGGGGTTCCGAGATGGGGAAAAGAACTGGGGCTTCTCCCGAGGCAAGGAGGGTTTCGCAGGGAGTCTTAGGCCCCATAGAGTTGATAGATTCTCTTTCCTTCTCGGAATCGACACTTAACGAGGCCCAAGCAGCAAAAGAACATTTCCCCGGTGAGGGCCATGTACCGGAAGGCCCTTTCCGTGGTTTCTTCGATGGCGTGGATTCGGCGTCCGTGGAAGATATCTTTGGGCTCGGCAACCAAGAAGTATCGAGGAAAAGTCCATCCATCGGCACGAGCGAGGTTTCTTTCGATCCGAAGTTGGTCGACAGATTTCCTGCTTCGAGTTCATACCCTGATCGGAAACGGACCATATCCTTTACCATTCCTGAAGATGCTAAGGTCCTTTCCGCTCTTGTAGGTGTGGCCAGCTATCTTCGGTGTTTGGTGACCGAAGAAGATCAGGCCAAGATGAATGAAGTGGATGCATCCTGCTTGTTTAACGAAGCTCAGCAGGCATTGAATAGGGTAATTTTCTCATAAGCCTTATCTGGTGTTTATTGCTTTGCACTTTAAAACTTAAGCTAACTGTAACATTTCCTATTGTGTTTGCAGGCCTCGGTACTTCATCATGAGGCTTTCCTTCGCCACGGGGTGCTGTGTTGTTGTTTTCTCCTTGATGATCGACTTCATTATCGACGTACAAAGGTATAGATTGAAAATGCGACATAGCCGTATTGAAACCTGAAATCAGAGATACTTCAAAGAGCAAGTGTAAAACAATTTGTGTGACAAAAAATTGTATCAAACGCTCACTATTATTCTTAGCCTCACAGTGGACGCCAAACTGTTTACCCTAAATTTCGGATAACAATTGAATTTATATGTGGTTTTAAGGATATGTGATTCAATTTGATACAAGTAACGAATAATATAACGGAAATTGAAGTCAATAGATAAATGGAGAAGAGATGCAAACCACAAGCCTTGGATAATCCTGGCCTTGACGGATTCTTCCAAGATGAACAATAAATAAAAATGGAACCAAATGAATAAAGCAATGTATAAAATAATAAAAGCTGTTTTCTTTTCTTTGTATTGATGATTTTTGTGAGATGCCCTTTGGACAATTACATTGCCCCTTTATATAGTTGGGGGATAATCTTTTATACAAGATAAGAATCTATTTACAAAGTAAAATATCCCTTGATTTGCTGGTTCAACGGTCTTATTGATTGATGCCGAGATTCCCACCGTGATACTCACCCATCACAGATTTTCCGGTCCTTTCGTTATTAAAATTTGATGACCTACCCTAGAATATTTCCTGGAATCGAACTCGATAGACTCATTTCGGTCATCCTGGCTTCGTACTCGGATTCAACGTCGTTTGGCCTCCACCCCGATTTATCGAGCTGTAATCATGATAAATACTAACCGTATAAAATCGATCCCAATTTAACTATGTATGAGCGGGCCCGAGTTCGACCTCATACAATTTCCTTTCAAGTTCTGTAGCAGAATTGAATTAGTTTACTGGACTAGTTAGATCCATCCACTGAGAGGGTCTCAGACTCATGGGTGCTACAATTAACAATATAGGTCATTTTCTTTCGATCATAATCTTGTTTCTCTAAAAAACTTTTTACAGAAATATTATTTTAGCTGGTCTTAACTTTGACCCTCGATTGTCATAGGCAAAGCATCAAAGTCAAAAGTTTAAAGTGTTGCCAATGGAGCAAGAATACTTGTTAAACTTGAAGTTCTGTCCATGGAGTATGTACAAAAATTCGTCCACTTTAAAGGTTATTTGTGTACTTCATTTGAGGAGCAGCAATGACGTTCATTATCTGTTATCAGTACTTCGTTTTAAGCTGTAAAAAGAACAAACTAGAAGGTTTTTCTTTTAATGACTGGAAGGTTAATAACCAAAATAATGATTTGACTATAATTCTCGAGTATAGTAGTGCTTCAATCCAACATACACGCAAAATTGAGAGAATTAATTAGCGATCGACAAAAGTATCGGAAAGAAAGCGCTATAGTTGCTGCCGAAGCTTTACACATAACTATATATCTAGTAAACTCTACAGAGGAAGTACAAAGCTAATTTTGTCTTATCTAAAATATAAATTTGAAATTTTGATCCACTAAAATGACAATTAGTTTAAAATTATAATAGAATATATTATTTTGTTTGTTTCAAATATAATGCCTGTCTTAATTTAACTTAACGCTGTTAGAAAAAAAATTTAAACTAAAATTTTTTACGACATAATATTCATCAAGATAGAATGTTAGATCATATATGGACCTTTTGTTTATCCTCGAAATCGGATAACAATTAAATTTGTAAGTGGTTTTAAGGATACGCGGATTAACTTGATACAAAGCGATAAATTAAGTTACTATTGAATAAACAAAGATAAAATAAATTCAAACTACACGAGTTGGATAGTTCCAGCCTTAGTGAATAGCCACTCTCGAGTCGAGCACACCACGACCAGTACAGATGAAAAAGAACAAGAACCAAAGATAGAGAAAATAATAATATATTGCTTTTGAGTACGTGTTACAATGTACTTCACGAATTATCAGACCCCCTATATATAGTAGGGGAGTCCTACTCCAGATACAACTCTATAAAAGGTAAAAAAAATCTTCTGATTCACTAATTGCTGGTTCCTTATCGGTACGTGCCGAGATCCCCGCCGTGATATTCGGCCGGTCACGGATATTTCAGCTTTCTGTAAGCTATGCAGGATTTTCTAACAATGTTCTTCGAAGTCGTTCGAGGCTAGGATCGATTTCGAGACCATGGCCTCGATATTCTCGAGGACAGGCGTCATGCCCTCGGGTTCTGGTCTGGTGGGGCTTTGGCTCGATTTCGGTGCCTTGCCGCCATGTCTCGAGCCTGGATTATTTTGTCGGAGGCCGGGATGTACCTTAAGCTTGATTTCACTCGCATACAGATAGTTCCCTCGTTTTTCAGAGAGTAAACGACGAGAAACGACATGAGCTTCCAATTCTTGCTTCGACACATCATGACAAAAACGACAAAACATCCGAAACGTCTCGTCAGTCAAGTCATAATAGCATTAATTGCATGTTAGCCGCATGTCGGCCGTCCCTGGACGTGAAACACCGCCGAACTACTATAAATACCCGCTCTTTTGTTCATTTTTACTTTACATAAAACCTTCTACCCTCGTACCTTCAGAATTTCAATACTCTTTAGCATTTTTACCCCGGTTAGGAAGCTGAAACCGTACTTTCAATGTCACCACATATGTATTGCACCACTTACCCATTAAGGAATGTAATGCATAAACCCGAGCTCTCGGGAAAGTTGGCCAAATGGGCCGTAGAGATCAGCGGGTATGATATCGAATATCGGCCTCGGAGCGCCATTAAATCTCAAATTTTGGCAGACTTTGTAACCGGCTATGAAACTGGCCTAGGCACACATTGTACATCTTGCAGAAATCCAAAATGATCGGGTCTACCGGGCCCAATATAAAGGGATAAGTGTAAACACTTAGATATCCCTCAAAATAGGTGGTAATGGCCTCTTCGGGGTCGGGGACCACTATGTCCTTATCGGCCCATTTGCAGTCTTTTCGAACCGTAGGGAGGATCTCTTCAGTAATCGAGCAGATGTATCTCGAGACCTCCTCATACCGACCTTGTACTGAGGAAGGCTTTTCAACCTTGAAAGCGACGTTGACCGAACATCCCCCGGGAATAAACATTTTCAAAGGGGGTTCGGGTACTGGTTCATCGACGACCGCGCGCGGAGCGGTCTCCTCGGCCTTATTAGCCGACTGTGAAGTGGAAGGAGCTTCTTTCTGGGTAACGATTTTGGAAGTCTTTACCATTATTTTTAGAAAATGAAGATGGAGGAAAATCTGAGAAAGACGAAGAAAGAAAGGAAGTTGAAGGACTAGACTTGTTGGCTTGAGAAGATGCTGGGTAAAAATTCTTGCAAATGACCATTGTATTGAAGCCACACACAGGTAGTGTAGCTAGACAATCTATTAGGACTGTAAAATTAACAAATAATGAGGCTGAGTATGAGGCCATAATTGTAGGTCTCAAACTGGCCAAAAGCTTGGGGGCAAAGGTGATCGAAGCTAAGTGCGACTCCCTCCTTGTGGTGAACCAAGTTAATGGGACGTTCGAAGTCAGAGAGGAACGAATGCAAAGATACCTGGATAAACTGCATGTAACGTTACATTGGTTCAAGGAGTGGACTGTACAACATGTGCCTTAGGATCAAAACAGCGAGGCCGATGCCCTTGCTAACTTGGGATCGTCGGTCGATGACGATGAGTTCAACTCGGGGGCGGTCGTACAACTCATGAGATCGGTAGTGGAAGAAGGTCACACCGAGATAAACTCAACAAGCCTAACTTGGGACTGGATAAACAAATATGTGGAATATCCGAAGACCAAAAAACTATCCTCGGACCCTTATGAATCGAGGAGTCTGCGTACGATGGCAGCCCGGTTCAGCATGTTCGAAGACGGTACACTATTCCGGAGAACATTCGATGGCCCACTCCAATATGTCTAGGACCAGGAGACACTGAGTATTTTCTGAGGGAAATCCACGAAGGCACTTGCGGAAATCATTCGGGCGCCGAACTAATAGTTCAGAAAATAATCAGAGCCGGCTACTACTGGATCGACAAGGAAAAAGATGCGAAGAAGTTCTTACGAAAATGCGATGGATGTAAAAGGCATGCTCTGATGATTCATCAGCCCGGGGGGCTTCTACATTCGGTCTTTTCAGCCTGGCCATTCATGAAATGGGGGATGGACATCGTTGAGCCCCTTCAATGGGTACCCGGGAAGGCTCAATTTATATTGTTCACGACTGACTATTTTTCTAAATGGGTGGAAGCCGAGGCGTTTGAGAAATTCAGGGAGAAGGAAGTCATTGATTTCATCTAGGACCACATAATATGTCGGTTCGGAATGCCGGCCGAGATCATGTGTGACAGTGGGAAGCAGTTCATCGGCAGCAAAGTAAGCAAGTTTCTCGAAGATCATAAGATTAAAAGAATCCTGTCAACACCCTATCACCCTAGTGGGAACGGGCAAGAAAATTCCACGAACAAAAACATACTCCAAAACCTCAAAAAGAGATTGACCGACGCCAAAGGAAAATAGAAAGAAATCTTGCCCGAAGTCTTATGGGCATACTGTACGACCTCGAAGTCCAATATCGGGGCCACCCCGTTCTTGTTGGTTTACGGCACCAAAGCTCTAATATCGGTTGAAGTCAGAAAACCGAGTCTCAGGTTCTGATATGCAACCGAAGAATCAAACAACGAGACCATGAATACGAGCCTGGAACTGTTAGATGAAAAGCACGAAGCCGTCCTTATCCAGCTGGCGCCCAAAAATAGCGGATCGAGAGATATTACAATCGAACAGCCAACCTTTGACACTTTAATGTCGGGGACATAGTGTTAAGGAAGGTCACATTAAGCACCCGGAACCTGAACGAAGGAAAGCTAAGGCCGAACTGGGAAGGTCCGTATCAAATTATCGAGATCACCGGAAAAGGGTCATACAAACTCGGAGAAATGAACAGTGAGCGAATATCGAACAACTGGAACATAACTCACTTTAAATGATATTACTGCTAAAAGTATGACCCCGTTTACTTCTTTTATTTAATTACATTTTGGACTAACACTTGAGATGACCGTCAAAGAATGATACAATTTTTTTAGGCCTGAAAGCATGCGTTGCACTCTTTTTTCCTGGAACCGGTTTTGTCACAAATGGGTTTTCTGTCAAGGTGTTTAACGAAGCAACACCGGATCGTGCTAACATAGAATCGAAGACCATTTGTGAACAAATGTCAAGGATCACATCAACAATATCAGGGGCTTCTCTATGATCGGCCTCGAACATTGGGGGCATCACCCTCGGCTAATGACTTTGGCAAGGAAAGAAACTTTGTGCTCGAATAGTCTAGGCCCGATCGATAAGATTTATGATATGGGCTAAATGGTCAAATGAACCGTGTCCACATAGACCGCCCGAGCCCGGACACAACGCTTGAACACATGTGTAACTTTGTACATTACACACAAAAATGGAAGTTTCTACCTTGCGGATAAATATTTTGTCCCTTGAAAATTTTTCTTTCCTATATTTGATCCCCTAAAGAAATCGAGCCCAAGGGCCACCTCACTCGGAGATTGCCATACAAGGCTGGTTCGGGCGACCTGGGATAACGAAGCCCGTGGGCACAAAGCTTATTAGGCAGTGCCCGAACTTTTAAGGCTTACGGTCATCCCCATTCGGGCACGGTTGTCTCGGTTAAGACCGGACAACTCGGGTTAAAAAGCCCACTGGGAAATGCCTAAGCTAGAAAGGCTACGGTTGCCCTAGAACGGCTCGGAGACATCCGAGACCCATAACCAAAACATAAGGCCTTCAAAATTTCTAAACCGGTTCAAAAGGCTACCCTCGACAAATTGTAATCTAAAATATTCTAAGTACTTTGGGAAAAGCTTCCGGTCATACCAAGCCCCCCATGAGTCTTAGGAAAAATAATATCCAGAGTAAGGCCTATTCGAACCTCCGAAAAAGACCTAATTATTACGTGCTAAGGCATTCAATATCTTTACAATCATAAAGAAAAGAGTGAAAGGAAACAAGCTTGGTCTCCACCAGAGCCCGCCTCATCACCGGGACCGTTGGAGTTTTCTCCGCTCCCGGATTCACTTGAATCCTCGGAGTCTTCTTCGTCCTCGTCATATGCCAACCTCTTGGCCTCGGACTCGAACCCCTTAGCACTTTCGACCTCGGCCGACATATCAAAACCCCGAGAATGAATATCCTCGAGGGCCTCCCTTCGGGACTGCCACTTCACATATTCGATAATATTTTTCAGGCGGTCCTGGGTTGCCTTGACATCGGCTTTATATTGGGCCACCATCTCATCGGCATCGGCTTTGGTTACTTCAACCATCGACTTGGCCGCTTTAAACTCCTTGGCAAGGGCCTCTCAGTTGGCAACAACCAAGCTTAGCTGAGACTGAAGCTCCTTAATTTTTTGGGGCCGTGCCTCAGCCTTCTCTTTCGTCGCTTGAAGTTGGGCCTCCGCCGAGGCTGCGCTCGGGTAGTCTCTTTTTTCGAGGCGAGGCATTCCATCCTGCCTCTCCACTCTTCAGCCTCGACCTTGATTGTATCAATCTCAGCTCGGAGTTAGCCGATCTGATCAATATTCTATTGGACCTGCAGGTTCCGACCATTAGTCATCGTGTCTAGCTCATCTTCACTAACTTCAAAAATTTTTGCCTGTTCAACCAGGTCGGCGTGTTCTTTTCGAGCCGCTTCCAACTCAGCTCGAAGGCTCTTAGCCTCTTCTTCATGTTGCTCGTTGAGAAGTTTGTATGTGTCTCACTTCTCAGCAAGCTCTTTGACTTCAACTTCGAGTTGGTTTAGCTCATCTCGATACCGGGGGAAAGTTTTGGGGTGAAGCACCGAGGCCTACAAATACGAAGAAAAATGTTAAGATTATCGATTAATTAGTTCGTGCATCAGAGGAGAAATTAAAATCATCAGGAGTTATCTAAAGTTACCCGGTTCAGCGCTAGTTGTGCTTTTTTGAACAGGCAGGGCATGTCTACCTCATTCATTTTCGCCTGGTCTTCTTCGGTCACCAGGCACCAAAGGTAATTGGCCACCCTTATGGGGGCAAAAAGAACTTGGGAATCCTCCGAAATGGTGATGATAATGGACCGCTTCCGATCAGGATACACACTCGGGGCAGGGAACCAGTTGATCAGTTTCGGGCTCGAGTTAGGCCTACCTGCCCCTGAGGACGGACTTTTCATCGATACCACTCAATCACCTAATTCGGTGACATTCTCCGTGGAGGTGGAATCCACGCCATCAAAAAAGCAGCGGAGGGGGTCACCCGATCCATGGGCCCCCTTGTTGGGGCGCTCTTTCACCATTTGGGCCTGATTGTACATGGACTCGATACCCGAGAAATTTCCCGGACCCGACTCCGCATGCACATTTCTTTGGGTTCAGCTTCATATTGTATTTCTTCAATATGCCAAAAGTTTCATGCAAATGATTCAAATGGTCCTCTGCTCGTAGGGACTTAACCAACATATCATTAATGTAAACCTCCATTTGTTTCCATATTTGTTCTTCGAACATCCGATTTACTAGACATTAGTAAGTGGTGCCGGCATTTTTTAGACCGAACGACATCACGTTATAACAGTAGGTGCCGTGGCCGGCTGTTGCATCGGTCATGCGATTGATGTTAGGCAAAGGGAAAGAGTCCATGGGACACGCTTTCTTCGACTCTTTATAGTCCACATACATTTTTAATTTATTCCCCTTTTTGGGGACGACTAGTACGTTTGCTAACCAGTCCGGGTATTTAACCTCCCGGATGAACCCTACTTTAAGGAGTTTAGATACCTCATCCTTGATTTGAAAGCATGTTTGACCTCGGACTGGGGTCTCCTCTTTTGCTTGACTGGGTGGAACTTCGGGTCCAGGCTTAGCCTATGAGTGGTTATTTCTGGCGTGATCCCTATCATATCAAGGTGGGACCAAGCAGAACAATCTTCGTTAGCTATAAGAAATTGAATGAGTTTTTTCCTGAGCTCAAGATTCCTTTCGATTGGGCAAGCGTTCGATCAGTACGACTTACTCCAGTTCTCTGACCGTTGATTTGGTAGCGTCGGAATCGTCGGGAGCTATGAAAGACCTGCGAACCCCGTAGTCATCGTCCTCACCCATCTCCTACTTCTCCGGTTGGGACGGAGTTAGTGTCAGTAGTTGCTACTAGGTTTCTCCCTTGGTGGACGGACCCAGCTCCTTCGGTGTCCAAAGTGTGGATATTAGGACCACCTTGTCGACCGCGAACATATCTTTTGTGGCTGATTCTTTTCTGTAAACTATTTTTATTCCTCATGGCGTCAGTAACTTTAACACCCAGTGCAGAGTTGAAGGTACCGCCCTCATGTTGTGAATCCAAGGTCTTCCGAACAAAGTATTGTACCTCATGTCCCTTTCGATCGCATAGAACTTTGTTTCCTAAATAGTCCCGGCGGTATTCACCAGTAATGTTATCTCCCCTTTAGTGGTCTCACATGCCATGTTGAACCCATTTAGGACTCAGACAACACGCACGATCTGATCTTGTAGGCCGAGCTGTTCCACGATCCTCGATCTGATGATGTTGGCCGAGCTACCTGGATCAATTAACTGTGAGGCCCCAAAAATTTCGCCATGGAATTTAAGGATTCGTGGTGAGGTAGGCTTACATGTTTGAGGGTTGTAGAAATTCTTCAAGGTAGGATTACGTGTTTAGATTGAAAAATACATCGAGGTGTTTGTGGAATTTCTTTTTGGCTGAAGGGCCAATTATGCGGTCAGTTCACAACCGCAAATCCATTCTGCGGGTGCATAAGCGTCGTAAAGTCGAGCAGGGAGTTTTTGAATTTTGAGGGTTGTTTCGCGGTCCCTTATGCGATCGCATACCTGTTTTGCGGTCCGCACTTCTGTCGCAGGTTTAGCATGAGGAAATTTCGTTGGGCGATTATGCGGCCCATTATGCGGCTGCATAAGTGGTTTGCAGACCGCATTCCTGTCGCAGATCGGTCTAGAGCAACCCAATTTTTGGGCATCAATTTGCGGTCCATTTTGCGGACCTCATACCTGTTATACGGTCCATTCTGTGACGGCAAACCTGAGTTTGGAGGATCCATTTTTCTATTTTTATAGCCCGACCCCATTTGATAAATAGCCTTTGGGGCTCATTTTAGGGCGATTATCTGATGATTTTAGAGAGAGGTAAGAGCATTTTAGAGAGAGAAGTACGAAACCTAACACTCTAATCATCCAATCTTGCACCAACCTTCAAGAATCAAGGAAACCAATCACTAGAGTATCATCTACCCAGGTAAGACATTGTCCCAAAACCTTCATGCAATTGTTATGGGTTTAATTAGGTTATGGGGGTTTGAAATAGGCCATGCATGTGACAATAGGTTGTAGTATGTGGGTTAATGAACTAGTTTGTGTAGTTTCTTGTTGAAATTGGTTAAGGGAGGAAGAGAATACCATTGTAGAGCTTTATAGTCCATTTTGCATATTAGGTGTTTGACAAAATTCCTGAGTTAAACCATGTGAATCCTTCTAATTATTATCTGATTTTCTCTACCTTCTTATAGATTGTTATTGCTAGAAGTGTTGGGACGTTGTAGTAACTTAAGGAAAGCTCAAACAAGATATGTTGGCTAAACTCCTTTTTGATAATTGAACCCCGCAATGGCCTTGTATGTCCCCTGTTGCTCATTATAAATTGATTATTCCAAACAAGCCTTGTCGTCAACGATGTATGCATTCGAATTGTTTTCTAAACGTTCTTCTTTGTTGAGTTACTATCTGAGAAGGTGATTAAACATGAGCTGTGTATTAATATGTTATGATTTGAAGCGTGATTCTAATGAAAACTAGCATGTCGAATTATGTAAGAAATCACATGTGTCTAAGACCCTTAATTTGGTTAGTTGCTCAAATGTGTATCTAAAGTCTATAAGGATGCTTCAAAGTAAAAGAAGGGGGTTGTAGATGGAAAGTCTGGTGAACGTGCCAATAATGAGAGTTATACTTGTGCCCAAACATGGTTGTTTTAATTAATGCTATGCTTTATAAGTGTTTCTGATGTGTCTTTAGCTCTTATATATATATATATATATATATATATATATATATATATATATTCATGAGTTAAAATTGTGTATTGCCCTTTTTGGGAAAGGTATTTCAAGATTAAATGATGTGCTACTCGTTTATGCTTCTAACTTGTGCTTTGATTGCCAACCATTTTACTCCATTTCTTGGAAAGGAATTTATTGTGTTTAAAGTCTTCATTGCTAATAAACATAAAGTTGTGACTCCGGCATATTCTATATGTTGATGTTTGATGATGATCCTTGAAAGTAAGGAAAAGAAAGTGTGGAATATGAAATACGGCTGCCGTGCCTTGAATAAAGAATCTTGTGAATGGCCAAAAGAGCCAAGGAAATATTGTGGTTATGAGTGGTTAAAAATACTAATGAAGGTTTATGCAATGTGAAAGATGATGAGGTGAATACATTTGTAATTATATTACCTTTGTGTGCAAAAACAAAAATATTTTTGGGAGTATCATTAGCAAACCGAGGAAGGGTGGGACATAAGGCTAACACCCGAAACTACACGTGCCGGTGTAGGGGTGGATTGTGATGGATTATGATTATTCCCCTCATTTGGTATGAGATTGATATTAGCTGGAACATGAAAGTCAACCCACACGGCATATGTGGGAAGGCGGCCTAGCCGATCGGGTGGAGATCGGACGCCATGTTGTTACATGGTGGTACTACTCTTGGTAACACCTTTCTTTCGCACCACATGTCAAAACACATTGTTCGTGGGGATATGACCTAGCCAATCGGGCGTGACCGAACTCTGTGCTAAAAACACAGTGGTATATCAGTGCTAATGATCTCCCAACCAAAAATATATATACTAATCCTGTATTTTGAAAATTGGTATGTTTTAACTGCGCATTTGGATACTGTTGATTGTGACTTGCTGTTTATATGGTGTTCCCTTTCTTGTGTTGGCATTCTATTTTGAAAGTGGACATTTAGCTTTACATACTAGTACTATTTGATATGTACTAATGTCTTTTTGCCGGGGGCGCTGCATCTTCAATGAATGCGGGTGGTTTGTCATCAGGTGGTTTTGACGCTCGTTAGCAGCTACTCTTTTTCAGCAGATTTTGGTGAGCCCTATTTTGTTTTGGGCTTCATGTCATTTGACATTGCACGTTATATTTTGAGGTATATCCGGGGCCTTGTCATTGGCACATCCATACTACTCTTGTGTTGTACCTAGAGGCTCCATAGACAGGTTATGAGAGGTGTTTGATGTTGGAAATTAACCTAGTAAGTGTTGGTATTTGGCAAATATGTTTTTCATCATATCTATAAGCTTGTAATATTTTGGAAATCGTAAATGAATATCCTTTGAGCAATGGAAAAAGAATGTGGAATACTTGACTTTTCTCATATCTATCACTTGTATTGATTCTTATAATGTTAATGAGCAAGGTTCAGTAGAAGGCATCTAGCAGGCTTGCTCAGCTGGGGTATCTCGGTTGAGCGCCGGTCACGCTGCCCGAGGTCGGGGCGTGACATTAATAAACGCTTAACTCTAGATTTATTTATAAGCACTGATACTACCAGTGCATCATTGTGGAGCTGCACAATCCCCTCAGCATCTTCGCCGTTGAAGGACAAGGTTCCCTCCGGCACGTAATCTCCAGTCCGTTTTTCCCTTGTGATGGATACTTTGGTGCACTTCAGCATCGGCCCCTAGGGAACGTTGACCCCATCGATGATCATGTTACTGACGTGCTGAGGTTCCTCCTACTCGATTTGTTTACTAGAATTCCTGTTCCTGAAGTGGTTCTTGGCTCGATTGCTCAGGAACTCTTGGAGGTGTCTGTTGTTGAATAGCCGGGCTACTTTCTCTCTTAATTATCAACAATCTTCTGTTATGTGGTCATGAGTTCAATATATTTGTACATTAGGTTAGGATCCCTTTGGGCTGGATCAAACTGTAGAGGTCGAGGCCATTTGGTGGCTTTGATGCGTCTAATGGCGGATACAATGGCGGCGGCGTCAATGTTAAAGTTTTACTCCGATAGCCTTGGCGCCTCCTTATGCCCGATGGGCCTCTCGAAACTATTTTTGCTCATAAGTCCCTGATTGCTTGTCCCCGATCACTCCTTCTTTCACTTTTCATGGGGTTTTGCCCAGATCCGCTACATCTTCGATCTCTATTTTATGGCTGATAGCGATCCCTGTTCGACCTCGGTTCACGATCAACGTCTCTCTTGACTCTCTCGAGGGCTTTGACGGGGTAAACGGACCCGGAAGGGGAACCGAGTTGTTCGTCTTTGACCTTGATTTTTGATTGATACTGATTATGCACGTCGGCACAAGTGACAGTCGGGTACTCCACCAGATTTTGTTTCAACTGCTGTGAAGCCAACGAGCTTCGAGCATTGAGTCCCTGGTGAAGGCTTGAACGGCCCAATCATCCGTGACTGGAGGCAAGTCCATCTGTTCCATTTGAAATCAGAACACAAATTCCTCGAGCATCTCATTATCCCTCTGCTTCACTTTGAAAAGGTCTGACTTCATGGTCTCGACCTTGATAGCCCTGGTGTGTGCTTTTATGAAGAAATCTGCAAGTGTAGCAAACAAGTCAATAGAATTAGGAGGTAGGTTGTGATACCATATCATGGCTTCCTTAGACAGAGTTTCCCCAAATTTTTTCAGCAGGACAGACTCGATCTCGTAATTCTCCAAGTCGTTCCCTTTGATGGCGCATGTGTAAGAAGTCACATGCTCATTTAGGTCGGTGTTCCATTGTAATTAGGAATCTCGGGCATGCGGAACTTCTTTGGGATCGGCTTTGGGGCTGCTCTCGGAGGAAAAAGTTTTTGAACAAATTTCTTAGAATCCAGGCCCTTCAATACTGGAGGTGCTTCCGAGATTTGGTCGACTCTGGAATTGTAGGTTTCCACCTTTTTATCATTGGATTCAATTTTCTTCTCTCCTGATTCTATCCGTTTTGTCGATTCCTCGAGCATCTTTATGATCTCGGGGTTGGTCCCCGATTCATTTTCATTTGGCCTCTCCGTGATCGGTTCATTTTTGCGGGTGACTTCCCGGGATGGCTCGGGCTCATCCATACTCGGCTCTCGGCTTTGGTTCTGCAACTAGGCTATTGCTGCCTGTTGAGCCTGTAACATTTCAAAGATTACCTGCAAATTGATAACATCATTTTCACCGCTGTGCATATTCTGGGCAATCGATCGGACTTCCTTGCGCATGCTGTTCTCAGGATTAGTAGACAAATTTGTGTTGATGGCCACATGGGAATTAGCGTCGATAGGGTCCGCGACCGGAACTCCGCCGAGATCGACTGGGGGCACCTCATCACCGGGTGCTACATTGTTGTTCTCACCATGGTGGCTGGACTTGGCATCTATGTTTAGAGGGGCAGACTGGGGGTTTGACATTTGGACTTTGACCTGGAATCAAAGACACTTCAAAGAACAAGTGTAAAATAAGGTGTGTTACAAGAATTTGTATCAAATTGCAGCTATTATCCTTAGCCCCACTTACCCTCAAAATCGGATAACAATTAAATTTGTAAGTGATTTTAAGGATATGCAGATTAACTTGATACAAAGAGATAAATTAGGTTTATTGAATAAAAAAAGATAAAATAAATTCAAACCACACGAGTTGGATAGTTCTAGCCTTACTGAAATAGCCACTCTCGAGCCGGGCTCACCACGACCGGTACAGATAAAAAATAACAAGAGCTAAAGACAGAAAATAATAATATATTGCTTTTGAGTGCGTGTTACAATGTACTTCACGAATTATCAGACCCCCTTTATATAGTAGGGGAGTCCTACTTTAGGTTCAACTCTATAGAAGGTAAATAATCTTCTGATTCACTAATTGCCAGTTCCTTATCGATACGTGCCGAGATCTCGCCGTGATATTAGACTGGTCACGGATATTTCAGCTTTCTGTTAGCTATGCTGGATTGTCTGACAATGTTCTTCGAAGACGTTCGAGGCTAGGATTGATTCCGGGACCATGGCCTTGATATTCTCGAGAGCAGGTGTCATGCCCCCGGGTTCTGGCCCGATGGGACATTGGCTCGATTTCGGTCCTTGCCACTATGTATCGAGCCTGGCTTATTTTGTCGAAGGCCGAATGTGCCAAGAGTTCGATTTCACCCGCACACACCTTTATTTTTGTAAAACAGAATGAAAATTATATGAAAAAAGGTAAAAGATAATGTTATATATACTTTTCCATGGGTATTGTATATTTTAGGCTTTTTCTTTTTGTTGGAAAAGAAATTATTCGGGAATATGAAAACATAAATTAGGTAGGTAAGTACATCATTTAGGTAGATTGGTCTCCTTGTTCTTCATTGTCGGGCCTTGCTTTCTCGCTTAATCATTATTTCTATTTTTGACATAGTTTATAAAAATAATTAGAGAAGTTCACTGAGTAGCAGTAGTCGAGTGAAATTTTGGTTCAAATTTGTGGTCTTTTAACTAGTGGAGCGCCCTTCTGTTATAAACTGCAGGCCTGATAATCTTTTCTAATTTTAATGATTGATATTACCCAGTAAAATATACTGCAATTGTGCCCCTTTAATTTACTTTATAAGTTTTGATTATCAAGGTGTTTACCCTAAAAAATCGGATAACAATTGAATTTATACATGGTTTTAAAGATATGTGGCCTAATTTAATACAAATGACGAATAATACAATGAAAGTTAAAATTAAGCAATAAATAAAAAGAATGCAAACCACCCAAGCTAGACACCTTTGATCGTTGGTTGATCTTTCTTGGGCAGGGATTGATTATTATAGAAATTGGAACAGGTTAATGATATAAATGATTCAAGAGAACAATCTAACCACTGTCTTATTGATGATTGGAAAGTGCCCTTACAAATGATTAAACCCCCTTTATATAGTAGGGAGATCCTACATTTGGTGCAACTCTATATAAGGTAAAAAATCTCCTAGTTTGCTAATTAAGCGCTTCCATTAATTTGTGCCGAGATTCCAGCCGCGATGTTCATCTCATTACGGATATTCTGGCTTTCCCTTATTTAGGTTTGGTGACCTTCCCTTGGGCATTTTCAGAGTCAGGATCGATTTCGGACCACGGGCTTGGTGTTCTCGAGGTTGGACATTCTGGCCTCGTGTTCCGCTTCGATGAAACTCGGGGTCGATCTTCAACCCTACGCATTCCAAACCCGATCTGTCGTGCAATATTCAATCTCGATGTTGACCATATAGAGTCGAGCCCGATTTAGATCATATACATTTGGGCCCGACTTCGACCGTATACAGATAGTCCCCTCGTTTTTTGGAGAGTAACGACGAGAAACGATATGAGCCTCAGATTATCACTATACGGGATTCTGATTCTGAATCTGAAAAGTGATAATTAACTTATGACGTACGCGATACGAAAATTGAAAACGTCCCATCAGAAAAGCCCTTTAAAGCATTAAATGTGTGTCAGCTGATATTCTGCTGCTTTGGGATACGACCCGCCATTTTGAAAGACTATAAATACCCTCATTCATTCTTTGTATTCAAACGTTTGTGCTCTTTTCTAAAAAGACCTCCTACATTCTGGTCTTCTGAAAATATTTCACAAGCAATCTACGGATTATATTTCCTTCGTATCAGTATCTTTTTATTTCTTCCTCCATTAAAAAATAATGGCAAAGACTTCGAAATCCATTCCTCAAAGATAATCTCCCTCTTCTTCTCAATCTGCTGAGAATGTTTCGCCTGTCGTCACCAAGGAACCTATACCAGAACCCCCTATAAAGGTGTTTGTACCAACGGGGTGCTCAACCGGAGCCGATTTCAAGGTTGAAAAAACTTCCTCAATACCGAGCCGATGAGAACCGGTCATGATATACATCTGTTCAATCACTGGCAGCGTTCTCGATAAAGTCAAGGAAGACTGTAACTGGGTCGACAAGTGTGTGGTGGTTCCTGCGTCGTAAGAAGCAATCATTACCCACATGGAGGGTTTTTTAAGTGTTTACACTTATCCCTTTACGTTGGGCCCTTAGGACCAAGTCATTATTGCCTTTGGTAAAAGGTACGAGGTGACCCTGGGCCAAATTCATCCTTCTTTCTAGAGGATAGTTATCCTTCTCCGTTTTTTTGTAAGCAAGATCGAGGGGTAACATTTCACCATAGATCATCTCATGCGTTTGTACAGGCCCTGACTCTATCGAGGGGGGTTGATAAAACTTTCTCGTCGGGCAAGCAAAGCCCCGTTCTCAAGTATTGATGAGGATCAAGTTCGAGTGAAAACATTGGATCTAATCCCGGCCAAGGATATGCCATTCCCTAAGAAATGGAATATGAAGCACAAGTATAACCCTGCTTTTCTTTTTTTTTTTTAAAAAAGATTTGTTTACTGTTCTCCCTTTCGCCCTTCCTCTTATCAATTTTCTGTGGCGCAGCTGTTTCTCGAATACCGGATGCAATTCCTCATCTCAAAGAGTGGGTCGAGGGGATCGTATCCCAAAAATCATATTCCGAGCGCGCATGGCGTGAGCTTTCAAAACGTCGGTGGGAGGCCCGACTTCGTGGTGAGATAAGTTACATTCGAGCTTAATTCTTTATGCTATCGATTTATAACTTGTTTTGCCTTTCTTTTGCAGGTTTATCAAAGGATGTTGAAATGAGACCTCCACCCGTGGGCGATGATGCTCCCAGCGAGCCCTCTGTTTCGAAGCAAGAGAAAGAGAAGAAGAGAAAAAAGGCCCCAAGTTCCCCAGACCTCAAGAAGAAGAGACCAAGGAAAAGATTGGCTCGTAAGCCCAAGGGGAGTGCTAGTGATCGAGTATTATCTTTGGACTAGCTATGTCGATTGAGGGATGAGTCTGAGGAGGAAGAAGAGGATTTTGACCTTGTGGCTAGTGTGCCTCCATAGTGTGAAGGGCAAGGGGCCCTCGAGATGGATACAAGAATTTGAGGCTTCCCCAGATACGAAGAGAGCATCGCTGGGAGTATTGGGTCCGATTGAGATGGTTTGTTTTACCTCTTTCTCGGAATCAATGTTCAACGAGGCCCAAATAGCAAAAGAACGTTCCCTGGACGGAGATCATAGATCGAAAGACCCTTTCCGTGATTTTTTTGATAGTGTGGATTCGACCACCACGGAAGATGTTCTTGGGCTTAGTAATTTAGAGGTACCGAGGAAGAGCTCATCCTCCGATACAAGCGGAATTTCCTTTAGTCCAAAATTGGTCGATCGGTTTCCCGCACCGAGCGCTTACCCTGATCGAAAATGATCCATATCTTTTACCATTCCCGAGGATGCCCGGGTTCTTTTCGCCCCTATCTGGGTGGCCAGTTATCTTCAGTGCTTGGTGACCGAGGAAGATCGGGCAAAAATGAACGAGGTGGATGCGCCTTACCTGTTCAACGAAGCTCAACAGGCGCTAAATCGGGTAACTTCCAATAATCTTTATTCAATGTCCTTTGTTATGAACTTTAAAATTTTAAGTAATCATAACATCTTCCTTTATGCTTGCAGGCCTCAGTACTTCACCATGAGTCTTTTCTCCGAATCTGGGAAGAGTCGAAATGCCATGAATGGCTCGAAGGGGAGATAAAGAACCTCCGTGCCGAATTGGAGCTTACCCAGAAGGATAATTCTGGTTTGGTCGAGAAAGTAGGGCAAGAACTTGATCGGATTGATCAGCTTCGAACTGAAATGAATGTGGTTAAAGCTGAGGCCGGCGAGTGGAGGTGAAAGATGTATCAACTGGCCTTGGAAAAAGAGACATCTCGGGCAGAGTTAGCTTCAACAGAGGGTCAGCTTAGAGTGGCAAAGGAGAAAGCCGAGGCTCAAACCAAGAGTACCGTGGAGCTTTAATCTTGGATCAGTTCGGTTATCTCAGATCGAGATAATCTGGCTAAAGAGCTAAAAATGGCCAAGTAGGAAGTTGCCATGATCAAAGCCGAAGTTGATGAACTGCTAGCTCAATATAAGGCTGATGCTGAAGCTGCTCAAGACCAATCAAGGAATATGGTTGACCATATGAGGTGGCAATCTCGCAGGCTTGCCCTTGAAGAAATTCACGCTTGAGGCTTTGATTTATCGGTGGAGACCGATGATGCCAAGATAGTTAAAGCCGAGGCTAGAAAACTGTCCTTTCCTGAGGAGGATGATTCCGAGGATTTAGTCGGATCTGAAGTATGAGAAGATCTCAGAAATCCTGATGTCGAGGGGGGATCCAGTTGAGACCAAGTCGCTCCTGACCGAGTTTTATCTTTTTCCGTGTTTAATATTGCGTATCAAGATTGCTCGATTTCTGTAAAAAGGATTTTTGATATATATATGTAAAGATTTCCTTTTACAACTTCGAAATGCCTTAGCCTTCGAGTAGTATTAACTCGGAGTGGCCTTAGCTTTTTGATTCGGGCGTAGCCAAATAAGCTTTGTACCTGCGAATTTCGTTAACCCGGTATAGTCTTGGCCTTTTAGTTTGGGGGGTTGCCTAATAAGTCTTACGTGCCCTCGAGCTCTGTTAACTCGAAACGTCCTTAGCCTTTAAAGTTCGGGGGTTTCCTAATAGGTCTTATATCCCCTCGAGTTCTGTTAACACAAAACGGCCTTAGCCTTTAACGTTCGAGGGTTGCCTAAAAGGTATTATATCCCCTCGAGTTCTGTTAACTCGAAACGGCTTTAGCCTTTAAAGTTCGGGGGTTGCCTAATAGGTCTTATATCCCCTTGAGTTCTGATAACTCGAAACGGCCTTAGTCTTTAAAGTTTGGGGGTCTCCTAATAGGTCCTATACCCCCTCGAATAAATTTGTTTTTTCGAATGGTAGTCCCCGAGTGAGATAGTGGTTATTCAAACTCAAGTTAAAGTGGCCCTTGGGCTCCTTTGATCGGAAGGAGGACTTTTGTATACAACATACTTCTCTTTATTCTTGTTCATAATAGTAATGTTTGTGTACAACTTGTGTTAGGGTTCGATCAATCTATTTGAGCACGGTTCATTTGACTGTTTGGCCCTTATATTGAATCTTATTGATGTTCGACCCTTCAATCCTAAAATATCTTTCCAAGCTAAAGTGGCCCCCAGTATTCGGGGTCGATTGAAGATATGCCTCGAATACTGTTGTCACTGATTTGCAATCGACCTTCGAATCTAAGTTAGCACAATTTACTAGTTGCCTTATTAAAAATCTTGTCGTAAAACCCATTTTGGGACAAAACCAGTTCAAGAGAAAAAGAGTGCAATGCGTGCTTTTAGACCTAATATCTCGTATAGCCCCTTGTTTGATACCTGCAAATGTTAGTTCGTAATGTAAATAAAAATAAAGAACAGGGCCATACCTCAGCAGTAATACCGCTTCAAGTGACTTATATTCTAGTTGTTTGGTAGTTGTTTACCATCCACTGTTTCGAGCTTGTAGGATCCCTTCCCGGTGCTTTTAATGATACAATAAGCTCCTTCCCAGTTTGGTCCCAGCTTCCCCTCATTCGGACTCCATATGTTTGGTGTAGCCTTTCTTAGTACTAAGTCCCCAACGTTGAAGTATCGAAGGTTGGTCCTTCTATTATAATACCTCTCGATCCTTTGCTTTTGAGCAGCTAATCGAACAAGGGCAGCTTCACGTGTCTCATCTAACAGTTCCAAGTTCGTATTCATGGCTTTGTAGTTCGATTCCTCTATTGCATATGGGATTGGTTCCTCGACCTCGACCGGTACCAAATCTTCAGCGCCATAAACCAGAGAGAACGGGGTGGCTCCGGTGCTGGATTTCGCGGTCGTACGATATGCCCATAGGACTTCGGGCAATATTTCCTTCCATCTCCCTTTGGCATCGGTTAACCTCTTTTTGAGGTTCTGAAGTATGGTTTTGTTGGTAGATTCGGCTTGTCCATTCCCACCAGGGTGGTAGGGTGTCGATAGGATCCTTTTGATCTTGTGATCATCGAGGAATTTTGTCACTCTGCTACCGATGAATTGCTTCCCGTTGTCGCATACGATCTCGGCTAGCATTCCAAATCAGCATATGATGTGATCCCAAATGAAATCGATGACTTTTTTTTCCCTAACCTTCTCGTACGCCTGAGCTTCCACCCATTTATAAAAATAGTCAGTTATAATTAGTATAAATTGAGCTTTACCTGGCACGTACGAAAGAGGGCCAACGATGTCCATCCCCTACTTCATGAACGTCCATGGTGATAGGACTGAGTAGAGCATCTCCCCTGGTTGATGGATCATCGGGGCGTGCCTTAGGCATTCATCACATTTTCGAACGAACTCCTTTGCGTCTTTTTCCATATCGACCCAATAATAACCGGCTCTAATTATTTTCTGAATTAATGACTCGGCGCCTGAATGGTTCCCGCAAGTACCTTCGTGGATTTCCCTTAAAATGTACTTAGTGTTACCCGGTCCCAGACATATCGCGAGTGCTCCGTCAAATGTTCTTCTGAACATGGTTCCGTCTTCGGACAAGCTGAATCGGGATGCTTTCGTATGCAGGGCCCTCGAATCTTTTGGATCCGTGGGAAGTTTACCGGAGCTGAGATATTCTACGTATTTGTTCCTCCAACCCTAAGTTAGGCTCGTCGAATTGATCAAAGCGTGGCCTTCTTCCACTACTGACCTCATGAGCTGTATGACCTTTCCGGAGTCGAACTCGTCGTCTTCGATCGACGACCCCAAGTTGGCGAGGGCGTCGGCCTTGCTGATTTGATCCTGAGGTATATGTTGTAAGGTTCATTCCTTGAACTGATGCAATGTCACTTGCGGTTTGTCTAAGTATCTCTGCATCCGCTCTTCTCTAACCTCGAATGTTCCATTGACTTGATTTACCACAAGAACAGAGTCGCACTTGGCTTCGATCACTTCTTCTCCTAAGCTCATGGCTAGTTCTAGGCTTGCAATAATGGCTTCATATTCTGCCTCTTTGTTAGTTAGTTTCACAGTCTTAATAGATTGTCTGATTATATTACTAGTTGGTGGCTTCAATATGATGCCAAGTCCGGATCCCTTTGCGCTTGAGGCACCGTCTGTGAAAAGGGTCTATATTCCCGAAGAAGATCCTGCGTCAGCTAACAACTCTCTTTCGACCTCGAGTATTAGGGTTGGTGTGAAATCGGCCACAAAGTCTGCGAACACCTGGGATTTAAGGACGGTTCGAGGTCGATATTCAATGTCGTACCTACTTATTTCTATGAGCCATTTGGCCAATCAACCTGAGAGCTCGGGCTTATGCATCACATTTCTTAATGGGTATGTTGTTACGACGCATATGGGATGACATTGGAAATATGGTTTCAGTTTCCTAGAAGCACTTAACAAAGCGAGTGCCAGTTTTTCCAAGTGAGGGTACCTAGTCTCGGCTTCACCTAAGGTTCTACTGACATAATAAATCGGAAATTATGCACCTTGTTCTTCTCGGACTAGGACTTCACTTACCGCTATCTCTGAGACTGCCAGGTAAAGGCACAGTTGTTTGTCCATTTCGGTGTATGAAGCAACAGCGGGCTCGATAAATACCTTTTGTGTTCTTCCAAAGCCTGCTGGCATTCCGGAGTCCATGAAAAGTTTTTCTTCTTTTTCAATAAAGCGAAGAACCGGTAACTTTTATCGGACGACCTCAAAATGAATCGCCCTAGAGCGGCTATCCGTCCGATCAACTTTTGCACGACTTTCACATTATCTACGATCGTGATATCCTCGATAGGCTTGATCTTTTCAAGGTTGATCACGATTCCCCAATTCTAGACCATGAATTCGAGGAATTTAGCCGAACCCACACCAAACGAACTTTTCCAGGGTTCAACTTCATGTTGTACTGCTTGAAAACACTAAATGTTTCCTGTAAATGGCTTAAATGGTCCTCTGCTCGCAGGGATTTAACTAACATGTCGTCAATATAAACCTCCATCGTCTTTCTTAGTTGTTTCCCGGAATTTGGTTTACTAAGCATTGGTTTGTGGCGCCACCATTTTTAAACCCAAATGGCATTAATTATAACAGTATGTGCCATATTTAGTGATGAAGGAAGTTTTTTTCCTAATCACCTGGCCATCTGTATTTGGTTGTAGCCGGAGTATGCGTCGAGAAAACTAAGGGTCTCGTGGCCGACAGTAGCATCGATCATACGGTCGAAGTTGGGTAAGGGAAAAGAGTCATTTGGACATGATTTATTCAAGTCTATATCATCTACACACATTCTTAATTTATTCCCTTTCTTAGGGACTACTACTATGTTTGCCAACCAATCCGGGTATTTAACCTCCTGAATAGACCCTATATTTAGAAGTTTAGTGTCACGACCCAAGCCGGAGGGCCGCGACCGGCACCGGACCCTACTCAACGGGCGCCGGCGTACCCTTCATCTAACTTTCCTTATTATCTATAAGGCTTGTCATATGCATATAATCTCGAACAATAATTATAATGAACCGAGATGTCATGCCATGATACGAACATACTTATATACATAATATGGCCCATAAGGCTACAATGCAAAACCATAAAATAAAACCTATACGTTTGCCGACAAGGCAATTCAACTGTACATAAGCCAACCCATTACTTGTCTATGCATAAATTGACACCTGTCTATGAGCTTCTACAAAAACGTACATAATGTAACCTACGTCGGAACTGGGCCCCGACGTGCCCATAATGCCTACAACAAAATGCATACCAAGACTGTGGCAAGTCCGAAGGATGGATCTCGCCAATATCCGCTGAACTGGACAACCTACTGTAGTGGGGGAGCCTCGTCTATCTGTCAGTCCGGACCTGCAGCACGACATGCAGCGTCCACAAATAAAGGACGTCAGTACGGATAATGTACTGAGTATGTAAGACAGGAAACATAATGTAAGAACAATAATAAGCATCAGGGTAAGAGACATACAACCTGTACCATCTGAATGCCTCTGAGGGCGACTAACCATGTCATGCTTGACATGCATATGCATATACATATATTTATATCCTTTTTAAAATCATCATATACATATATACGCCTCTGTGGGCCATCATCATCTCATACATATGCCTCTGTGGGCCTCCTCATCATCATACCCAACTGATCAGTGGTTGCACAATAGGTGCCATACCCGGCCGACTATAGCGCGGCTCGGTAGAGTATATAGCGCGACTAAGTAGAGTAAAACATATACATATGTATAGTTGCACAATAGGTGCCATACCCGGCCGACTATAGCGCGGCTCGGTAGAGTAAAATAGATAATGCATGCTGGACTCATAAGGGTCATACTACCATGGTGAAATAATAACATATCAATCCTCCCATAAGAGGGGAAACAATATACGTACTGCTACCTTCTAAGAGTAGAGTATCTTTGGGGTTCGTTCATTGCATTGTGTACAGTCAGAGTCGTGCAAAAGAAGGAAAAGGATAGTCTCACAT
>MCJB01048188.1:97248-139112 GCA_002018475.1 Nicotiana obtusifolia | reverse complement strand
TCTTCGTCAGGAAAGTATAGTTTCGGTAATTTAGTACACATAGTTTTTATTTTTTGTATATGTAATTTATCTTTATCATTAAAGTGATATTCTACATATTTTGATTTTTATATTCTTAGATTTATATTCTATCATACTACCTTCATTATTAAATCCTGTAACTATAAGAGGTGTTCTTAATTTTTCCCATTTACTATCTGGTAGACAATTATGGTTACACATATTAGCTTCTGCTCCTGTATCTATCATTGGTGTATAATATCTATTGTAATATCCTTCAACAATAATTTTTACTAATATATAAATTTTTGTCATTATTTACATTATTGTTCGTTTTATTGTGATTTTCTTAGCTTCATAAGTTATTGTTAGTTGCTTATCTTCTAAATTATATGGTTTAACATTGTCCAACCATTGCATTCCTAAAGTTAGTTTTGTATCTCCATTATATATTTTAAATTTTATTAGTATTGGTATTCCACCTATAATTAATTCTTTAAGGGTGTATTCGGCCGTATTTACTAATGTTTTTGGTAATTCTGGACATAATTTTTCTTTTGTAATTATTTCTTCTTCTTGTACTAGTTCTCTCATGATGTAGTTTTCTTCTTGTCCTATATTGATTAATATGAAGTATTTTCTTTGGTCCATTATTCCTGTTATATAATATTGATGTGATTTTATTTCTTCTATTATCATGTCCTGTGGAGTATCATATTCTAACCTCCTGGATGTACTTGTCCTAGATGATGATGGAGTTTCATAACTCAATCTTTTAGATTTATTTATTCTATCTCTAACAATTTCTAAATCTTCTTCTATATCTATTTCCTTGTAACTATAGTCATTTTTATCTATAACAGTAACTATTTGGTCAAAAGGGTCTTCTATTTTTATTTTATTTATTTTATTTCTAGCAGTTATTTTATGTTGGGTTGTTAATATGTATAAGTTTTTACATCTTGCCGTAAATATTTTACTACCTGGTGCCAGTTCTATTCCTGACATCTTCCAGTATAATACTAATGATTTATCTATGTTTTTATCTTCTATTGCTACCGAATAATTTGCACTAATAATAAATTTAAATTTTTGATATATTAAATTTCCTTTTATCGCACTAATTATACTTTTTTCTATAGGCTGTATAATTCTATCGTCTGCCAAATATATTTCTATAGGTGTATCTATTCCTTCTCTAAAACATGCTTTAATTAATATTTCTGTTCCTCCTAAGTGTACGTATTTAATTGGATTTTTAGCTTTTATATCATGAATTTCTTTATTTATCGTTTTTTTATTTATGATTGGTATATATGCTTTTCCTTTAGTATATTTACAGTCTATTATATATTCTTTTTGACTTATTATGTAATATTCTTCTGTTTTTCGTTTAAACCAGTTTTTTATTATAGGAACGTCTAGGATTTTATCTACTCTTAAGTCTAGTTCTTTACCTCTTATTTGCTCAAACATATTATTATCAAAGATTATTTTTTGTTCATATGATTCCTTATCTTGATATTCTTTTTGTTTTATTATTTGTATATCACTTTCAGTCATATTCTATATCTTCTTCATCTATATCAGTTGTAGTTTCAGTTTCGGATAATTCATATATACTGTCTTCACTTTCTATTTCAAATCTATATAATCTAATTGGATATAGTCACCATTTTCTATTATGATTTCAGTTATTTGCTTTTTCTTTGGATACTTAGGTATTTTGCAATTTTTAGCTATGTGTCTTAGTTTTCCACAATTATAACACTTACATTCAGATAAAGTTTTCTTTTGTTTATGTGGTCTTTTATGTTTATAATTTTTTACGTAGTATCTTTTTCTAGGTTTTTTATACTTGTATTTTGTTCTATAAGGTCTTTTCTTATATTTTCGTTTTTTCTTTTTGTAGTATTTATCTGTGCAACCAAATTGAGGTGCTATTTTTGTTTTACAACAGGCTAAGTTTTTATCAATATTTTTTCCATTTTCATATTTTCTTTATGCTTTTCACACAAATCTATAAACCATTTTTGAATAAATTTTATTCTAGCTCCTAGTGTATCTGCTAATCCTGCATCATTCCAATCTGTTATAATTTTTGAACTAAAGGGTTCCGGTAGTTTAGTATAATATAATTTTCTTATTTCTTTACTTTCCTCAACTGTATATGTTCCTTTGTAGTAATATTCTCTAAATGCACAAGTATATTCATCCAAATAACACATATTACAAATAGCTAATTTATTCATTAAATTCCTATACATCTTTTTATCTTTCTCTTGTTCCTCTTTTTCTGTTGGCATACTACTAAATTCATTTCTTATTGCTACTTCATATTTATGTAATATTTCTATTGGTGAAGTTATGGGTTCATTGGTCGATTTTTTGTTATTTCGTAACATACTTTTACTTTCATCTGTCATATTTTGCATCCATAATTTTACTGTTCCTAACAGGGTTCTTTCTATGTATTCTGGTGCATCGGTTATTGTTATTTTATTATCTATTAATTGTTTTGCCATATATCCACTCCAAAGTTGGATTGTTTCATTTATATCTTCTACGCAATTTAAGTCTAAGAAATTATATTGTTCTATTGATTTTGTAGGTGTCCATTTTTTATACAATTGTTTATCCCATTTTGATTGTTTATTCCATGGGGTTCTATTTGTACTATAATGTCCATAATTATTATAAACCGTTTGTTTTTCTAATATTCCTGATGTAGAAGGTTTATCTTCTAATATCTCCCATATTTATTTCTAATTCCATATTTTTCATAAGTTCCGTATATGTTTCGCTATTTTCTGAATAGTGATCTTCTATAGTAATATCTGAATCTACATCGTTTACTTCTTCTATTTTTACTTCTTGGTCTTCTAATTGTATTTGTGTTTTAACTTTTTCTATTTCTTCTGATAATTTTCTTTCTTGTTCTTCTTCTTTTCTTTTTTCTTTTTCTTTTAGCTTGTCTTCATATATTTGTTTTAACATTGCTAGTTCTTTTTCTAACTCTATTATTCTGGTATTTTTTACTTCTTCTATTTTTTGTATTTCTTTTTTCGTTTGTTGTCTAATTTTTTCAATTTCTTTATTTCTATCAATTTCCTGATTTTCTTTTGCTAATCTTACCATAGCTGTTAAACTATCTTCTATCTTAGCTGATTCTTTTTCTGGCATTAAGTATAATTGGTCTCCTATTTTCTTATATCTTCTTCCTAAATTAGAGTGTATTATAATTATTTCTACTCCTTCTTGGCTTCTATATGTATTTTCACTTACTGCATATTCTTCCTTATTCATTTTATATTTATCTTAGAATTGACAAGTATATCTGTTAATATTGTCTTTATTTATTAATAAATAATGGTTGAAATTATTTTTATGTTCATTAAACTGTTTAAGAGCATCTTTCTTATACTTTTTTCTTATTGAACAATTTCTTTTGTTAGGGCTATCCATTTAATTATTTTTCTTTTATATTCTAAAAGATTCAATCTATTATTATTATGAAAACTTAATACTACAAATGAAGGATGTTTTTTCATATTTTTAATTATCTTTATTTATACCAATTTCATATCTATCTAAAATATACCAATTTCATATATATATATATTTTACCGGGGACCATAGAGGCGAAGCAAATGGTTGATGGTAAACCAAGACTCCTCCATGTTATCAACAAGAAGGACAGGTGAAACTACGCAAGGCAGACCTCATACCTTTTGCAGAAGTTGAGGACTATCATATCCACCACGACAAGCATTAAGGGGTATGTATAAATACTTAAGTACCCCTTCACATGCGTGGTAATGTCCTCATCAGGGCTGGGGACGGCCGCTTCCTTGCCCTCCCACTTGGAGTCATCCTGGACCATCGGGAGCGTGTCCTCAATGAGGAGCATATGTATCTCCATACCTCCTCACCTCTATCCCCTTGCTTGGAGGCTTTTTCTACCTTAAAGTGTAGAGCAGCCTTCAAGGATAATATTCTTTAAAGGAGGTTTTACAACCGCTTCAGATAGGACAACCTCAACATCTAGAAGTTGAGGGGGAGGTCTGTTGGGGCACAAATTTTGATGTTTTTGCCATCGAATTCTTCGAATATGAATGTATGAAGGAGGGTATGAAATTTTGAAGATGAGAATGAAGGTTTGAAGGTCAAACTTGATGATTCAAGGACAAAGTATGAAGATTTGAAGATGGGAAGATGAAGATATGAAGATGTGAATAACATTGGCTTTGTCGATTGATGATGATTTCTCCACACTTTCTTCACAAGAATCTAGGTAGAATTTTACATCTGAAAAGTATGACTCTATCCCGGTGAAAGAATTGATGTCTCCATCAACATTGACTATCTCTCCATCCTTCTGTACTTGGACACTAATGCAAAGTAGACGATACCACTCCATTCTCATGAATCCACAAACGTCCAAGCAGCAAGTTGTATGATGTTTTAGCATATATGATGTGAATAGGGCATTTAACTTCATCTCACCAATGGATAATCCTACGCGGATCATATCTATGGCTCGTTATCCTCCTTGGTTGAAACCTTGGATTGTTAGGTTACTTTTGGACAGCTCATCGATAGAGATCCCAAGCTTTTTTATCACCATATTTGGCATGATGTTGATAGCCGAACCATCATCGACAAGTATGCAATTGAGATGTTCTCGAATAACCCCAACAACAAACAAAAGTCAGTTATGTGGCTTAGACCCCAGCATCAAATCATCATCTATGAAGGAAATTATTGCACAACAGGTGATAACTTTTATGTTATCATGATGTTCTTGTGTTTTTTGCGGATGATACTCATTGTTGCTTTTCTTTATTTTGTCTGTGCTAGAAACTACATGAATCACACCAACGTGAATTCCATGAAGGAATTTTTCAGGAAAGAATTCATGCAAGGTAATGCGCTTTTGGAACTTTTGTGATAAGGCGCCATCAATCTTCTTTCTAGCAGAAGATTTGATATTTCTTTATGGTTGTAGCTTATCCATACTACTCATTGTTGCTTTTGGCTTTGGAATTCGTAGCCTCAACACTGCTTGATGCTTTCGCTTCTTGCGATTGACTAGAGTCCAACCCTCCTCGTTATTTTCTTTGGAGTGATTATCTAACTCTAGTGAACCTTTAAGAGTTTTCCTTGGAAGATCAAATTCAACAGGCTCGAAACTTCCAAATTGTAAGTGTTGCACCCTATTTTGCACAAGTCAAAACAATGTACAACTCATAGTACTCTATAAGGTTAGTTAAAGTATAGAGTCACCACTTGATGTTTAAGGTACACTAGGACGCCTATATTACATTATATAATGTATACTTTGACTATGGTCTACGAAACCGTTGAGATTCTAAGTAAGGGTTCAAGTTATCTCGAGGAGAAAGTGTTAGGCATCCCTCAAGATTCAAAAAAATGTGTTTCTTGTGGACTCAATCAAATAACGAATGGAAGGTCCAAAGATAATTAAAAAATACTCACAACTATTGCAAAGAATAAAAGAATGATTAAAATGTACTCGAATGAACAGTTAAATATGTAATGAATTATGTGCGGATGAAGTAGGCAAGTATTTTTTGTGTTTTTGAAATGAAATAATTAAAATATATTGAGTCGTATGGAATATATAAAAGGTGGATAAGGGAATCACATTCCAAAAGATAAGCTGAGTGTAAAGTGAGTTCTAGATAAGAATAGCAAAATATTTGACAAAATATATGTGCAACAAATGTAGTATGTGAAAGAATAAAAAAGGATATTTAAAGGTAGTAATTTTAGTGTAGGTTGAACAATATGAAAAGAATTTCACCTAAAGAATACATGTTAACTCAAATTGTTTGAATAAAGATTTGAATTTATAAGAATAAACTTAAAGAGAAAACGACTCATAATTAGAGCTGAAAGTCTTAGATGGATAACTACAACAAGAAATTTATGCTAAAGGATTTGAGAAAAGGGGAAAGAATATTTATTTGCACATGAATGAATAGTTAACAAGGAATTTGACCAGAGAATGGAGGAAGAGTCATCCTCGGATAATCTTAGTGCATAATGAGTAAACTGAAAGAATCGATTTAATGAATAAAGAATTGATTTGACAAATGAAATGAGTATGATATATAAAAAATGTATCAAAATATTTATGACATAGAAAATTATCCCATCAATACAATGAAATATCCACGCAAAAAATGAGTTATCATTCATTGAGTAACTAAAGACCATCTCTCGAGTCATAGTCTTGAAACACAAATTATGTGAGCCAAGCCCAAATGACTACAAGGCCTAAATCTCTCAAAGAAAAGCACAACAATTCAATCCTAATATTTTTTGCAAATTATGTCTATCCGAAGCGCATTAATTATAGAATAATTTACATACAAAGAGGTTTGGAAAGCATCCTAATAAAACTTTAAGAAAAAATTTATGTTTTATGGTTATGGAAGAAGATGCCAAATTTTATCTTGAGTATGCAACCAACCTAACCGATTATGTGCATGTCAATCCTAGTTGATTAACAAGTAAAAGATATTTGACATCCTAATTATACATACAAATTTCACGAATTACTTGATGCATGACATTATATGTTAATTGGATTATTAACTAAATGCAATCCACCCTAAGTGTTTAGAAAGTAGGTAAATATACAACTTTTATCTACGATTTTACTATACTTTACATTTTGGGTACATATGAGAACGGGAAGTACGATACGCGGAATTTGACGGGGTTCGTCTTCGTCTCTGAGTCGTCTTCCGGAGGCAACTTGTAATGACCCAGCTGTTCGTTTTGAGTATTTTAGCCCCGATTCCCTATTTATTGCCTCCTCTATGTTATATTGTGGTTATGTGATTTGCCGGGGGTGTTTGTTTTTGGTTCGGGTGAGTCCCGGAGTGAAATGGGATACATAGTCCCTAAGTTGGAGCCTAAAGCTGAAAGAGTTGACTGTATTTTGACGTTTGTGTAGAAGATTCCGGAATTGAATTTTGGCAGTTCCAATAGCTCTATATGGTGATTTTGGACTTATGAGCATGTCCGGATGTTGATTTGGAGTTTTCTAGGTCGTTTCCGCTTGAATTGGCGAAAATTAGAAAGTTAAAGATTTGGAAGGTTGGAAAGATTGATCGGGAGTTGCCTTTAATGATAATGCGGTCGGATTTTGATTTCAAAAGTTTGAATAGGTATGTCATGTCATTATGACTTTTGTGCAAAATTTGAAGCCAATTGGAGTTGTTTTGGTATGAATGGGGATTAGTTTCAGAATTCAGAAGTTCATAGTTTCAATAGGCTTGAATTGGGTTGTAATTTGTAAAATCGATGTTGTTTGGTGTGATTTTTGGCCTCGAGTAGGTCTGTTATGTGTTTTAGAACTTGTTGGTATGTTCAGACAGGGTCCCGGGGGCTTTGGGTGTGATTCAGATTGAATCTAGAACAAATTTTGGACTTGTGCATTACTTAACCTCTGATGTGTCTGGTGTGATCGAACCGGTGCATTTTGGGCCGTAGTTGCGGCACCGCAGAAGTGACTCTCAAGCCGCAGAAGTGATTTTTGGTCTTGCCCAGCTGGGACCGTAGGTTCGGTCGTCTATCCGCATAAGCGGATTTGAGTGCGCTGGGGAAGGACCACAGATGCGGTCGAAGCTCCACAGATGCGGGCTTGCAGAAGCGAGAATTTGGTAGCAGAAGCATGGGCGTAGGTGCGTTTCGATGTCCGCAAAAGCGTATTTTAAGGACTTAAGTCATGGCTGCACTTGTGATCGAATTTCCGCTGCTGCGGAGCCGCAAAAGTGGCTGTTGGCCGCTAAAGAGAAATCGCTAGGCAGAAATAGGGATTTTTCGAGGGTTTGATTTCATTACCCATTTTTGTGACCTAGAGACCTCGTTTTATGGCGAGTTTTTGGGAGATTTTTAGGAAATTCATCGGGGTAAGAGATTCTAACTCGGTTTTGGTTATATTGCACAAATTCATTGTTATTTTCATTATTTAATTAGTGATTTGAGTTGGAAGCTTAGGAAAAAATTGTGAAAACTTCTTAAGCTAAATTTTGGGGATTTGAAAGGCGATTTGAGGTTGGATTCGAGTAATTCTTGTATGATCGGACTCATTATCGAATGGGTGTTCGGATTTTCTAATTTTGTCGGGTTTCGAGGCGCAGGCCTGGGTTGACTTTTTGAGTTGAATTTTTATTTCTATTTAAATATCATAATTTTATTGTTCGAAATAGTTTCCTATAGTTTATTTTTATGGTATCAAGTTGTTTTGGCTAGATTCTAGCAGTTTGGAGTTGGATAATCGAGAGAAAGGCTTACTAGTGGATTGAGTTAGCGTGTTTTGAGATAAGTGTCTTGCCTTACTTTGTGTGGGGAAATTAACTCTTAGGATTGTTGTGGTTTGCGTTAATTGTGATATGTGAAAGTCGTGTACGCAAAATGACGAGTGTGTACATAGGCTAAATGTGGAAATTTATAGGTTTTAGCTATGTAGATTCATTTCATGCCTTAATTGAATTACCTTAACATGTTATAATCATCATCTTTTGTCTATCTTTCCATGATTTACTTGTCTTATCTCTTACTTGCTAATTGTCTTCACATGTTTAGTTGAAGTTGTTGCTCTTCTATTCCGTATGCATTATTTAACCGTTGAGGTCCTTACTTAAAGTTGTTATTCTTGTAATATCTTATTGTTGAAATTGGTATTGAGTTATGAAGGCCGTGATTCATATTGAGGCAAAGTTTTAAAGTTGTGAAATACCATTCTTGTTGAGTTATTCACTTTCGGTTGCTATTGTTGAGACTCTTGTGTATATTGTGGTTGAGCCATGGGCTATTACTGTGAAAACACCATTATTGTTGATTCCTTTGGCAAGTTGTGATATTGGGCACTTGAGGTGTGATTTGTGATACATTGTGATATTGATACGCATGCCGTGGTATAAGGTCTTGGGATTGAAACACATGTGCTGAGATAAGGTGGGCTTGATACGCGTGTTGCTAGTAGGGGAACTACTTGAAGCCACGCGGTATGATAAGGAGGGCTAAAACGCAGGAAGCTATTTCAGGAAAAATAATTTTCAAAACTAAATGCGAGGCTTCCGCGGTGATATAAGGAAAGATTATGAATTGTTCTGTAATTTGAGACTACAAGGCAGTACCTCGGTAGTGACTCTTGTTGATACTTTTCTATTACTTCACTTGTGTTTTGGTTGCTTCTTTCCTTGGCATAACATTCCTTATTTTCTTCCGTGATGCATTAATTGCCTTAGTTCAGTGTAGCCAATATTGGTATATACCTTGTTTCATTTCCATTGTTATTATGATTACACTATTAATTACTCGTTTAGTTTCTTATTTATTCCAGTAGGGCCCTGACCTAACCTCGTCACTACTCTACCGAGGTTAGGCTTCGCACTTACTGGGTACCATTGTGGTATACTCATACTACGCTTCTGCACATCTTTCTGTGTAGATCCAGGTACCTCCTACCAGTCCAGGTACTGGTGAGATGAGCCTAGTTTCGGAGACTTCAAGGTAATCATGCTGGCGTCCGTAGGCCTTGGAGTCTCCATCTATCTAGTCTATTTCCTTTTTTTTTTTTTGGACACACTTTTGTATAGGGATGTTGAGCACCGTCGGTAGAGCTTTTGACTTGTTATCATTGGGTTTTGTGAAGTTTGTACATGCTGAATTGCAGAGTTTTCTTTATGATAATCATTGAGTAATTGAGAGTTTAATTGTTATTTAAATTGTATTCCACATGTGTGTTAGGCTTACCTAGTCTTACAGACTAGGTGCCATCACAACATCCTACAGAGGAAAATTGGGATTGTGACACTACTCCACGTAATAGTACCTCGCAAGACAAGAAAGTAAAATTGTTACAAATAATATGTAAGAATCAAACTAATAGACATGTTTTTGAAATTGTTTTTTGTTTTAAAATATTTTTGAAAAATTGTTCTTGAATATGATTTGAAATGTTTTTGTTTTTTCAAAAGATTATTTTTTAAAAAATTTTTTTGAAAAGGTTTTTGGAAAATAGTTTAAAAATATTATAGGAAAGTACTCTTTTGAAAATGATTTAAAAAAATATTTTTGGAGGCTCGGATGGTGTATGCCATATAGTATTAAGACATTAGAACGCGAACGCCGATTTGGTAGCAACTTCGATGGCCAACCGTGTTGCCTTCCAAAGCGCGGATCGTGGCATTCTCATCTTTCATTTTTCTTTGGCTTTCGTCATCGCCTCATAAATATATTTTGCTCTGGATCCGAGGGACGGTATAGTATCTTGTTCTTTATCAGTCAAAAATATCACAAAGCCTATTATCATCAGCCTACGAAATAACATCGCATGTTGCCGGATATCATCAGCCTACGAAATAACATCGCATTTTCCCCGGCAACAATTACACTAACAGGTAAAGGAACCGGCCAAACTGTATTCAATCAGCATCATGTCAGTAGCGAATAAAAATCAATCCAAAATAACAAAATCCACTAAGAATTATTCATGAACAGATGTTGCCGAAGAGCAACGCCAAAAAAAAGCAGGGGACATTCTAACAACATATAATAGGGTCTCAATAATCGTGGGTGTCCAAATGAATCAGGGACTTCTAACAATGCCAAGGATGGAATGAACCAGTGAAGTCCAAGATCCCAAAGTAAGTAACAAACGCAACACCGAGGGGATCGCCGAAATCCTAGTTTACCGGCAAGATCTGTCACAAAACCAATTAACAAACGCCATTATTAGGATTTTGTATCGCATATAACCGTGCTTAAAAGCACAAATAAGTGAAATAAAATAAAAAACAAAGAAGAAGAGAGGTCTTCCAGCTTCAATGGTGGTTTCTAGAAAACATGCAATCACTGAAAAATCTAAGAAAAACCAATCACAAACAAACATAATCATATGGATATACAACAATGAATATAGTGAAGAAGTAGCATATAAATCTCAGTCCGCCATGAGAAGAATGACGGAGTAGTAACGAGTCACCAGAAAGTATGGGATCTCCGCTTAGATCTAGATATTGCCGTGCTTACAATGTCACCGGACGTCCAAGAAGGGGTAGATCTTTCCAGATCTGGAAAAAGCAGAACATAACAACACGATGGAGAAGAACGACGCCTCATCGGAGAGGAGTATTTCCAGCTAGGCAGCGTGACTGTCGCGTCGAGAAAGAAGAAAAGGGTGGCCAATGGTGAGAGGGAACGAGGCAATTGCTGAGCATGGCCACCGACCAGCCAGCACACTGGAAAAGACGGCGGCGACGAAGGCCATTTTAGAGCAGGCGGCAGCTCGTTGAGAGAGAATGAGAGCTCCAAATTATTAAGGAATGCGGCTGTGAGATGAAGAAAATGAGGGGTTGAGAGATTTTATTAGGGTTTTTTCCTTTTTACCAAAAATCTGATGTGTTTGTCTGGTGTGTATTTTGTGGGTATGTGTCGTAGAACACTTAAAGAGTAAGATTTAGGGTAGGACAAAAAGGTAGGTTTTATCCAATGGGCAAAAGGTTTTTACCAATGGGGTAATATAATGTCATGTTACATCAATTGGCATGTCATATCACATCAAATGTCTAGTCAAATCAAGTGTCTAGTCAAATCAAATATCATGCCATGTCGGATGTTGACAAGACATTAATTTGATTGGATTGGATCCATATTTGAAATAATTTTACTGGCTTCCATGTAATTAAATAGACTGTGCTATGAATTTAAATATGACTATTTAATTAGAAAATTTTATAGTATTTATTTTAAAATGTAACTATTATAATTGTGTTTTACTAGTTATTTATTTGAAAAGACGATGAATTGATGGAATATCCTAATATTTGAAAAATAGGACAATTAATATTTATTATAATGCACAAAAACGGTAATATTTAACTAATTGCAATAAAATGAGAAAATTTTCATATTTTGTAAAAATAGGAATAATTGTCAATAAATTGCACTAAAGCTAAATAATGTGCAAAAAATTACATTTTTATCATATTTTGATTAGGAAGCCTGCAGAAGTTAATTTCAAATACGGAAGATCAAAATTGAGTGTCACTCTTTGACCGGAGATGATGTAAGAGTCTTCGAGCAAAGAAATTGACACTATAATCAATTTTGACCCAACATGACAGAGTGGGAATGAGAAGGTTTTGAAGCTTGTGACCGAACTCTGGCATTTGAGTTGCCTACATATCTCGGGTTACACGAGAATCAGGTCGCGTGTAGTTTTGGAAGATTGAGTACTACTTATGAGTCGCAGACTCATGGAGTGGAAAATAAATGCTCGAGGACGAAAAGGGTTCGTGTGATATCGACATTGCTTCCAAGATTGCCCCTGTGTCGGACTGTGGTAACACTGGGACGTGGTGTTGGATGGACAGATAGATTGATTAAATTGATTTCGATGTGAATGCGGCTGAGCTCTGTGTTGAGTTTTCCTACATATCTCGGATATAACGAGAATCAGGCCGGTTGTAGTTTAGAAGGCGATGGGATGATTTTGATTTTTGATTTTGAAAGTTTCCCCAGCATTAAGCTGTGATGACACTGGGTGTATTATGACTATAGGGTTTTGGATTGCCTACACACCCCATGTTAATGGGACGTAAGAACGATACTTAGGACATGCCATCGATTGCTGTTGGAAAGCTCGACATCCGTCCTCAAATTTTGCCCTAGTTTATTGATAGAAGATAATTCCATGTTGTGCCGGTCTTGATCAGTAGAGTTAACGATGTGTGGACTATGCTTCCGTTTGGCTTGAGAAGATGGATGTGTATTTTTGAATGACATAGGTTCCCAGGATAACTTTAATTCGAAGGTATCCAGGCTAGATATTGGTCCGAAGTGATTGGAGCACTTTGATTTTTTGAAAGAAATGCGGACTGGGTACCGGTACAAAGTGATCAAAGCACTTTGATTTGAGAGAAATCCGGGACTGTGTACCGGTTCGAGGTGATCAAACCACTTTATTTAAAGAAAATCCAGGTTGAGTATCGGTCAAGTAAATAGAATAAAATCTAGCACTCATAGAAACCTGTGCGCTGTGAATCGTAGCGTAGAATGCAGCTCGCCATAAAGTCCCCTCAGCAACTACGCCAATGTGCCAAGATGACCACCTAATGTACATTCCTCAGTAGCTGCACATTTAGTGCAGAAGTGTAGCGTGAGTACGTAAATCAACTCGTACCCAATAATTATCTAGCCTAACCCCAAAGAGGTAATGACGAGGGGTCGACATTGACACTTACTAGTGGTCCAATAAATCAGATATAATAAGGTAGACAAGTATGAAATATAGAGCCCGTTTGTAGTATTTGGATAAAGTAAAAAAAAAATGCTTTTAAGCACTTGTTTTAAGCTAGAATGACAAAAACAATCCAAAAGCCAAAAGCTAGAATTCCTATCTTATGGCTTAAAACCTATATTGGCTTAAAGGTCACTTAAAATAAGCCCATCAAAACGGGTTCATAGTAAGTAAACAGTTATAACAGGTATAGGCAAATAATATGGTCTACAACTAAACAGTGTACACAAAGTCCTCAATTACCAGATACCTCCTCAAATGGAATATGTAATGGTCAACACCAAATTAGCGGTCACATCTCAAGTCAGGAAACTCATGAGTACGCGGGACTCCATATCAAGTATTTAGCACGATCCTGTCAAGGCGAGCGGCCGATCCCATAAGAGTATTTCATAGAACTACCCAGGCGAACAGCCCGTTCCCATAAGAGTGTGATACATAATCCTGCCGCGGGGAATGGCCCAATCCTATAAGAATATGATACATGATACTACTGAGGCGAACGGCCCGATCCTATAAGAATATGTTACTCTGCCGAGGCAAACAGCCCGATCCCATAAGAGTATTGCTGAGGCGTTCAGCCCAATCCCATTAGAATATGAAACTTTGATGGGTCACTGGCCCCACTCATGAATATACATGTGAGTTATAAACTTCAAGAAATAGTATCGGACGAATACGCACAACGTGGAAGAAATCCGTAAAGAAAAGTACAATCATGGCTAATCAAGTAGCCCGTCAAGTATCAAAATAGCAATTCTGATACTCTACGCGAGTCTAGTATCAGGCTAAATGTAAATTAAAGCATTTAAACAAGCAAAAATAACTCAAATAGAACAATTAAAGCATGTCGCTTGTCTATGTCTACCTGGTCATAATTAGGAATAATAGCATACGCAGGGACACTCGTCACGTCATACGTGCGTAGCTCCTACAATTTGTAGCACATAATAAATATAATTCCTATGGGGTAAATTCCCGTCTCACAAGGTTAGGAGACTTACTTTGTTGCAAAATCGGCTAACCGGCTCCAACACCTCTCTAACTCCTCAAACTGATGCCAAAAGAACTTAAACTAATCAAGTAACGTGCGAACCAACCAAAATATACTCTAATACTCGTAATTTAACAATTTATAACAATTTCCAACTCCGCTCTAATTATCGAAAATAAATATTATCCTTAAATAGTATATTATATATCCTGAAAATCATCCAAGTTCATCCATAAATTGACCCTCAAATCAAGGATTTACCATTTATCAACTTTGGGGATCAAAACCCAATTTTTATAGTCCAAACAAAGATAAAAATAATAATCAATGGAAACAATCTTGGAAAAACATCCAAATAAATGTCAGATATCTACCCCCTTGTTGAGACGAGAACAACACCGCAAAAATTACTTCAAACGGAGCTCAAGAACTCAAGATATGCTCAAAATACTAAAATGCTTCGTCTGCCCATTTAAAACACTGCCCAAGTGATTATTGTTCTTCGCGTTCGTGAAGAAATAATTTTTGCCTTGACCGGTCAACCACGAAATCCTTCTTCGCGTTCGGGAACCTCTCTTGCATTCACGGAGAACAAAGATTCGTACCAGAAACCAGCAATCTTTCCCAACACGGAGATGGGCATAACTCTCTCATACAACCTCGGAATTCAACATTCTTGTTGCTATGGTTCCGTAATTACTATATAGATCTATCTAATCAAAAATCGAAGGTTTTTTTCTCAATATAGTATCCTTTATACCAAAATCATGCAGAAACATCAAATAATAGCGCGGCACAACCCAAACACATCTGAAACACACCTGAGGCCTCAGGGACCCCGTCCAATCACACAAACCAGTCTTAAAACATAACACGACCCTACTCGAGGCCTTGAATCACACCAAACAGCATCAAAACCATGAATCACACATAGATTCATGCTTAATGAAGAAATGAACTTGTAAACTTCCAAAATTCATGCAGAACCATACCAACGCAACCCCAGAATGACCTCAAAATCTGCATGCAACTCACAAATGATACAACAGACCTATACCAATTCCCGAAACCATAATCCGGATCCGATATCAACAAAGTCAATTTTCGATTAAACTTATCTACCTTTTAAACCTTCAATCTTCCAACTTTTGCCAAAAAGCATCAAATCAACCTACGAGCTTCCAAATTCAAATTCGGTCATACACCTAAGTCCATAATCATCATCCGGACATAACAGAACCGTCAAAACTTCGATATGAGGTTGTTTACTCAAAAGTCAAACCTTGGTCAACTCTTCCAAATTAAAGCTTCCGAATTGAGAATTATTCTTCCAAACCAACTCTGATCTTCCCGAAAATCTAATCCGACTACACGTGCAAGCCAGAAAACATGAAGTGAAGCTACTTAAGGTCTCAAACCGCTGAACGACACACTAGAGCTCAAAATGACAGGCCGGGTCGTTACATTCTCCCCCACTTAAACATATATTCGTCCTCGAACGTGTCAATAATCATTCTAGAGTTGCCCGAAATCACTGTTTAGCTCCTCGTGCACCTGCCCGTGCCACCACACCCCATATAAGCACATTAGCTCAAGTCAGACTGAAGATACTTCCTGTTACCTTATCGCACAAGCGTTAGAACCAAATTCCAACATCCAGAATTCTCTACCAGTTCTGATTCTAGCATACGCACGCCGTATCAATCTTAGTAGGCCATACCAAAACATGATCATGCTCCCATGCTAAAATCACGTAATGCGCCGCATAATTCATATGCTCACAATAACATCCTCCAATCACAATAGCTGCAAATTCACGAATTGATGCCCGTAATATACCTCATAACGCATATCAGTCCTGTTTCAACCCTCGCAATGCTGCAATGATGAAAGAGATGTGTTAAAACTCATAACTACCCGCCAAATCAATAAGTCATGTAGTCTTTCCGCTTGGTGAGAACCATTGCCTCATTCGGAACTTATTAGTGGCATTTTTCTCTACGATAAATTATATAAATATAATTGCACTAATTCAAGGTCCAATAACCTCATCTCACCCAGTACAAGCTGCTCGAGTAATAAGCTACCTCAAACACCGTCTAAAATCTCATATGACATCGGTAATGCACCAACAAGCCACAACTCGAATATGACCAATAAGGAACAACGAACCTGAATACAAGACTATCCGGCCTGCGCAACGAACAAAACAACCAAACCTATGCTATGAAACTATCTCAGAGATGAAAAACATAACACACAAAATAAATGTATGGAACGGTACTTCACATCTCAATATTGCGACGTGCATCCTGATCTAAAAATCATACCCGTGGCGGCATTGCCACCCGATCCACAAATAACAATAATTAAGGAAATATTCATCGAGCCAAAATGTTCATACCCACAAAATGCCCGAATATCGATCACAAGCACGCCAAATGCATAAACACAACTCTGGGGAGATAGATAGCGCCATGCGCTACAAAATGCCAAGCACGACTAAAGTGCAAAAGAAGACTTGCATCTCGAGAGATATCTCGCTCACATAACACCACAAGCTACATAGGATCTCAACACACGTGTGAATAGTCAAGCCGTCTCACAAATCACATAGCATAAAGAGTAGCACCTGAAATAAGCGAAGGCATGAATATCATCCACCACGCCCGAAGACCCATCCACAAGTAATACTATGCCGAATAAGCATATCTGATCTGGTAAGAATATACATTCACATCAAACCTACCCGCGGACCTTAAAGCCGATTTTGATCATCCCCTAATGGGTTTGTAACCTCCCAACGATCCACAATGACACTATCCATGACACATACGATCAAGCGTCAAACTAGGAACAAACTTCCGCAGTCCACAACCAAAGAAATAGAGTGTCTCTTAGACATAAAATCTTCTATCAGTGAAGGTACTAGAATCACATACTTGATTTCAATCTCTACCACATAAATGACTGCCACGTCATACTTATACAATCATCCCGCAGGGGATACTCCCACAACCTTCCACACAAGGTAGCAAAATCTGCACAACCATGGCTACCAACCATACCATTACTGTAATCCAAATCAAGAATCCATAAATCAATACACAATGACTCTTTTATAAAACATCATTCTCACGCGACAATAAAATAATGCCAACATACTCTGAATATCTGAGATCTCTCCCCATATCTTCTGAGTTCATGACATTCCTGTCAAAATTGGATCGCAACATTGGTCCTCAAATTCCAATTGCATACCGCTCACTGCACTTATCATGCTGCTACGTGAGAGTACAAGAATTTCATCATAACTATCGAACCACCGGTAGAATAAATATTTCATCAGCTAGAACCATTCACTTAACTCATTTTAGGAGAAGAATCGTGACACACAACCAACTTTCCATAGTCGCAAAAGACATAGAACTCAAGTCTAGTTCTAAACCATCATAACTCTTCCGGGACCTATTTACACATAATCAAAACCATCAGAATCAAATACCTCCAAATCAATAAAATTACAAAGATCGTCAAGACCGCACGTACAGCCATGAAACACTTGTATTGCCTTACCACACTAAAGGAATCGATCATTTCCTTAACCATGCCGATCCATATGACTACTAGGCTAACTTAGTTTCTTCCGATTTCTTCTTGACTTGCCTTCATGACCAATACCTTTATTCAATCAAATAATGGATTCCTATCAACACTCATCCCGAATGACCCATCACGAGACTACATCGTTTCAATACACATAAGCCATTTCATACCCTCCTCATGTAGTCTATAATAACTCTAACTGATACACCTAAACTGATTAGATTCCGAATCCACTAGAACCATTATTGAGAGTCGCTCTCTCTAGTCCAGTCCCGATTATTTAACCAAACCACTGGTGCTCCATTAGCACATGAGGTCTCTAATGAAGCAACCAGATGAATACTTTCCCTTGTACATCACATCCATCAAATCCCCTGCTCAAATTGCCCCTAATGTTTTTTTCCCTTAGTAATAAGTAATCCACAACGTACTGATAACCCGAAACTGCAAAGACACATCAACACGTGACCTAGTCATAGATGGTAGTTTCCCCACTTAGCTTTAAGCCATAATCACATAAATCGAGAACCCACAATGACTCATCCTCAGTTACCATGATCTCCTACCAATTCTTAGCCAAATTTCTCATATGTTCTTGTTACACTGGTCATAACACATCTCGATTACCAGTCACAATCGCACACTCGACCTCCTGACAGTTGTACCATCTTCTTCAAGCGATCCAAAGTCACATCGCAGTACATGCATCCCATTGGATAGAAGGCAGAACTCTTTATTGGAACTTCCTCAAGAGTCATGCAACCGCTAACCTTCTCACAAGAGGTAGCCCACCTATGTAACCTCATACCAACATCATAGTCATAACCACGTCCATTATGAAATTAGTTGATTCTCCTAGGTCCACACTCATCTGCCAGCTGCGAGAGTCCGTTAATCCTATTAGCATGAATTGAAGGTCCAACAGTACGTTCCAAAACTCGAAGTCATGTTTCATCCCAAAACGATAATCAAGCTTACAAATCCCTCTACGTTCCAAGCAAACTCTTCCTGTCACATTCAAACTTCTTAAGCAACCTACTCGATCTCTTCTGCTCGTACTTGACCTACTAACAACTCATCTACTACGAGACATAACCCTACATGTCTTTCCTCATCCTTTGCTACTAAAATACTGCTTCAAGTCATAATCCACCTCTGTAGAATCCGAACTAATGAATTGCCACCAACTCTAAGCCTCCATAAAAATCATCTTTCTCGAGCCATACACACTAGAATTTCGACTTTGAAGCTGCCACACACCGCCATCTCTAATACCCGCTTCTTAGGTACCATTTCACAACACCCCACCCCAAAGACAAATCGATGAAGATCATCATACCAATGAGCCTAAATGCATTCTAACAAAGACGACGACACCACATCACAAACAAGAAATCCACCAAGTTCGAAAATATCCAAACATGCTACTCCATCAACTAGAGCCTGAACATCCCTAGTCTAATTGCCTCCCCTCAACGGGAATTAAATGCTGAATCTCTAATGAACCGAGAAATCCTCCTCTTGGGACATTAACTGCCACAACACATAAATAAGCACCCTACCATTCACATCAGCACTGCGATTATAATGTATGAACATCACAATACACTCTACATAGCCTCGAAACCATAGGCAACTCTAACATTGTGCTGAAATGACAAAACACCCCGCTAATGGGCGACAATTATAGTCCGCCTGAATACGTAGGAAAAAACATCCTGCACCACTACAATTCTTCAATGCCCAATTGATAACAAGCGCTCAACAACGTATGAGAATGAGTAGGAGGGAAATAAAGACATAAGATTCAATGAGATCAAACCGCACGACAAGGAATAAAGAAGGGAAGTTCTCCTAACAGTCTTGTAGCCTCTCGATGATAAGTACAAATGTCTTCGTACCAATCCGAAGACTCTACTAGACTTGCTCATGACTCGTGAGACCTAAGTGAACCTAGCGCTCTGATACCAAGATGTCACGACCCAAATCCAATAACAGGTCATGATGGCGCCCAACTACGCTGCTAGGCAAGCCAATGCGTGGAGCTCCACTTAACTATCCATTTTAAAATTTTAAAATCAGGAATTTTATTAATTAAATAAAATAAAATCTAGCACTCATAGAAACCCGTGCTTTTTTTATCAAATTTCTGAATATAAATAAATCATAAAGTGAAGTGATAATAATAATGTGAAATAAAACAATGAACATCCACTAGGAACCCCCAAAACCTGGTATCACAAGAGCATGAGCATCTACTAGAAAAATACAACACTACCACAACATATGTTTGGAATATTAAATAGACAAGATATAATAATTGAATAAGATAGAGACTATGTGTGCTGTGAATCGTAGCGTAGAATGCAGCTCACCATAAAGTCCCCTCAGGAGCTGCGCCAAGACACCAAGATGACCACCTAATGAACATGTCTCAGTTTTTGCACATTCAGTGTAGAAGCGTAGCGTGAGTACAAAAATCAACGCTTACCCAATAAGTATCAAGCTTAACCTCGAAGAGCTAGTGACGAGGGGTCGACATTGACACTTTCTAGTGGTCCAATAAATCAAATATAATAAGGTAGACAAGTATGAAAGATAAAGACCATTTGGATTGGCTTATTTTAAGTATTTTTAAGCCAAAATAGGTTTTAAGCTATTTTGTAGTGTTTGGATAAGGTAAAAAACTGCTTTTAAGCACTTGTTTTTAAGCTAAAATGACAAAAACAAGTCGAAAACCAAAAGCTAGAATTCCTAACTTATGGCTTAAAAGCTATTTTGGGTTAAATTTCACTTAAAATAAGCCTATCCAAACGGGCTCATAGTAAGTAAACAGTGAGAATGGATATAGGCAAATAATACGGTCTACAACTGAACATTGAACACAAAGTCCTCAACTATCTGATACCTCCTCAAATGGAATATGTAATGGTCAACACCAAATCAACGATCACATGTCAAGTTAGTAAAGTCACGAGTACACGAGATTCCTTATCAAGTACTTCGCACGATTCTGCCGAGGCGAGCGGCCCAATTCTATAGTATTTCATAGAACTGCCGAGGCGAACGGTCCAATTCCATAAGAGTGTGATACATAATTCTGCCGAGGCAAACTGCTCGATCACATAAGAATATGATACATGATACTGCTGAGGCAAGCGACCGATCCCATAAGAATATGTTACTCTACCAAGGCAAACAGCTCGATCTCATAAGAATATGTTACTCTGCCGAAGTGAACGGTCCAATCCTCTAAGAGTGTGTTACATGCTATTACCAAGGCGAACGACCCGATCCCATAAGAGTATTATTGAGGCATTCAACCCGATCCCATTAGAATATGAAAGTTTGACGGCTCACTGACCCCACTCATGAATATACATGTGAATTATAAACTTCAAGAAAAACTATTGGACGAATACGCACAACGTTGAAGAAATCCGTAAAGAAAATTACAATCACGGCTAATCAAGTCGCTTATCAAGTATTAAAATAGTAAGTCCAATACTCTATGCGAGTCTAATCTCAGGCTAAATGTAATTTAAAGAATTTAAATAGGCAAGAATAACTCAAATAGTACAATTAAAGCATGTCCTGAGTCTAAGTCTACCCGGACGTAATTAGGAATTATAACATACGCACGGACACTCGTCACCTCATACGTGTGTAGTAATAAATATAACTTCTATGGGTAAATTCCCCTTCACAAGGTTAGACAGGATACTAACCTCGCTCTGAAATCCGATAATTGGCTGAAACTCCTCTCTAACTCCTCAAACCGATCCCACAGGCCTGGACACATAGACAGGAGAACTCAAAGAATCACAGGATATACCAATATACGAAACAGAGTAAGATAATAAATATGAATAAGTGGAGCCTGCATCAAATAAGACTGATGCATCTCTATGACCAACAGGAACAATACCTATGATAATTGAGTATGTTGCAACCGTCTCCGTCCTACTTGGAAGAGCATAACATCTAGCCTAGCCTCCACCTCTAGGGCGATCCCTACCAGCCGCACCTCCACCCCTAGTTGGCAAAGTAGGTGGAGTGGCAATTGGTGCGGTAACCACGACCTGAGAAGTCTAGGGACCCTGTGGAATACGTGGAGCTTAAGTGGTCTGTGGAGGTGCACCCATCCTGAGTATGGGGTAGTCCCTTACCATATGACGAGTATCACCACAGTCAAAACAAGCTATCGGAGGACGTGGCTGGTGAAACTAGCTCAGGCCTGGTCGGCTAGAATGACCGCTGAAAGCACCCTGTGCAGGAGGTGCACTAGACAGTGGCAGTGCAGAATGGGCAACCTGAGACCTGGGAGTAGTCAAGAACCACTGGAAGCTGGAAGTGCTGAATGAACTGGATGGCTCACATAGTCTCTACCATGACGGGCTGCAACAGGGGCACGAGCACCGCTATATGTGCCAAAATCTCGATGCCTCTTGGTCTCCTTGTCCTCTCCCTCCCAGCCCTGCATACCCTCCAATTGGCATGGGGTATCAGTCTCCAAATCTCGAGCCATGCTGAATCTAATATCATAGTTGAGCCCCTCGATAAATCGACAAACTCGCTCTCTGACTGTGGAAACTAAGGTAGGTGCATGTGTGGACAACTTGCTGAACCTGACAGCTTACTCCGATACGGTCATAGCATCCTAGTGCGACTACTCAAACTCCGCACGCCATGCATCCCGATGGCTCTGGGGGACAAGCTCTCTCAGGAACATCTCTGAAAACTGAGCCCATATGAGTGAAGCTACCTTGGCGGGGCTACCCTCCTCATAAGCCTGCCACTACTGATATGCTGGTCCTGATAGCTGGAATGTAGTGAAAGCCACCCTGCTAGTGTCCACTACACCTATGGTACTGAAAATATGGTGGAAATTCTCCTTAAAGCCCTGTGCTTCCTTTGTAGCTAGCCCACTGAAAGTAGGAGGATGGTACTTCTTGTACCTCTCGAACCTGAGTTGCTCCTCCTCAGATGCTGCTGCCCTAATCTCGGGCTGAACTGGGACAAACGACTGCACTGGTATGACCTCTGGGATCGGTCAACATGGATCCACTGCTCTAGGCTACGGGTTGCGGGAGTCTGTGCTCCTCCCCCGGCCTGAGATTTAGCCAGTGCAAGTGGGATCAACCCTGCCTGAGCTAGAGTACCAAACATGCTCAAGAACTGGGCCAGAGTCTCCTGAAGTGCAGGGGTAGTAATAAACATCTCAAGTGCCTGCCCTCCAACTGGAACTATTGGTGGCTTCTCTATCGTAGTTCGAGCAGGTGCTCTGGCTGTATAACGTGCCCATCTTCGGCCTCTGCCCCAGCCATGACCTCGATCTCTCGCGGCTATAGTAGGGGGTGCAAGAGTCTAATCGTCAGATCCAACGGTGAGTGTCCTCACCATCTGTGAGAGAATAAAAAGACAAGATTTAGAATTTCAAAGTCAACAAATTCACTCGATAAGAAATCAAAGAAGTGAAGCTTTTCCTAGTAATTCTGTAGCCTTTCGAAGATAAGTACAGATGCCTCTATACTGATCCGTGAGACTCTACTAAACCTGCTTGTGACTCGTAAGACATATGAATCTAGAGCTCTGATACCAACTTGTCACAACCGCAATTTCCCTCCATAGGATGTCGCTAGGTAAGTGGGCTGGTAAGAGGTACTTGGATCTGCATAAAAAGGATGTGTAGAAGAGTAGCATGAGTACACCACAACGGTACCCAGTAAATGTCAAGCCTAACCTCAGTACAGTAGTGGCGAGGTCAGGTCAAGGCCTTACTATAGTAGATAAGAAAAGTGAACAAGAGTATATGATAGTATGATAATGACAAATAATGGAAATGAGACAATGACGAGATATACCAAGAATAGCTACACTGAACTAAGGCAAATAAGGCATCACGAAAGAAAACAAGGAGTAATATGCCAAGGAAACAAAACAACCAAAACAACAAGTGATGTAATAGAAAAGTATCAACAAGAATCACTACCGAGGTACCGCCTCGTAGTCTCATATCACAAATCAAATCACAATATTTCCTTATATCACCGCGGGAGCCTTACATTTAGATTTGAAAATTATTTTTCCCGAAATAGCTTCCTGTGTTTTAGCCCACCTTATCACACCGTGTAGCTTCAAGTAGCTCCCCTACTAGAAACACGCGTATCAAGCCCAACTTATCTCACCGCATATGTTTCAACCCCAATCCTTATACCACAGCATGCGTATCAATAATAGAATGTATCACAAACCCCACCTCAAGTGCCCAATATCAAAACTTGCCAAAGAAGTCAACAATAATAATATTTCCGCAATATATAGCCCATGGCACAACCACAATATGCACAAAATTCTCAACAATAACAATCGAAAGTGAGTAACTCAACAAGAATGGTACTTCACAAATTTACAACTTTTTTTAAATGTGAATCATGGCCTTTATAACTCAATGCCAATTTAAACAATAAATTCCAAGAAATAACAGCTTCAAGTAAGGAACTCAACGGTTAAATAATTAATAAGGAATAGAGAAAGCAACAACTTCAACTAAACATGTAAAGGCAATTAACAAGTAAGAGATAAGACAAGTAAAGCATGTGAGGGTAGACTAATGATGATGAATATAACATATTATGGTAAATCAATTAAAGGCATGAAAGGATTCTAAGCAGCTAAAACCGGTCAATTACCACATTTAGCCCGTGTACACACTCGTCAGCTTGCGTACACGACTTCCACATATCACAATTAACACGAAACAACACCAATCCTCAGAAGTAATTCCCCCACACAAAGTTAGGGAAGACACTTACCTCAAAACACGCTAACTCAATCCACTAGTAAGCCTTTCCCTCGATTATCCAACTCCGAACGGCTGGAATCTAGCCAAAACAACTTCATACCATAAATATAAACTATAGGAAGCAATTCCGAACAATAAAGTTGCAATCTTTAAAGAGAAACAAAAATTTAAACCAAGCCTGTGTCTCGGAACACGACCAAAATTATAAAATCTGAACACCCATTCGATAATGACTCCAACCATACAAGAATTACTCAAATTTAGTCTAAGAAGTTTCACAAAATTTCCCCAAATTTTCTGACTCAATCACTAATTAAATGACAAAAATAACGATGGATTAATGTAATATAGCCAAATCTGAGTTAGAATCACTTATCCCGGTGATTTTCTTAAAAATCCCTAAAAAATCGCCACAAACCGAACTCTCTAGGTCCAAAGATGAAAATACGAATAAACCGTCAAAGACCCCTTTTCTTCCTAGCTTCTCGCTTCTGTGAGGCCTTAGCCGCATCTGTAGCTTCGCACTTGCGGAGTTTCTATCGCAGTTGCAGCGCTCACTTAGGCCTCAGAAAAATCGCACCTGCGGACCACTAACCGCACCTACGCTCGTGCTTCTGCGAAAGAATAGCCGCTCCTGCGCGTCCGCTTATGTGCGCCACTGACCACACCTACGGTCCCAGCTGGGCATCCCCATTTTTGCATCTGCGGCTCGTGGGTCACTTCTGTGGTGCCGCACCTGCGGCCCAAAGTGCGTAGGTGTGATTGCACCAGACACAACTATGGTTCAGTTATCACACAAGTCCAAAATGGTTCCGGATTCAATCTGAATCACACCCAGGGCCCTCGGGGCCCCATCCGAATGTACCAACAAGTTCCAGAACACATAACGGACCTACTCGAGGCCAAAAATCATATCAAGCAACATCTATTATGCAAATCGCAACCCAAATCAAGCCTATTGAAACTATGAACATCCGACTTCCAAAACTAATGCAGATTCATACAAAAACAAGTCTGATTGACCTCAACTTTTGCACACAAGTCATAATTGACATAAAAGACCTATTCCAACTTCCGGAATCAGAATCCAACCCCGATATCAATAAAGTCAACTCCGATCAAACTTCTCAACTTTCCAAACCTTTAACTTTCTAACTTTTGTAAATTAAAGCCGAAATGACCTACGGACCACCAGATTAACATCCGGACACGCTCCTAAGCCCAAAATCATCATACGGAGCTATCGGAACAATCAAAACTCCATTCGGAGTCGTCTATACAATAGTCAAACTAAGGTCAACTCTTTCAACTTAAACTTCTATCTTATGGACTATGTGTCCCATTTCACTTCGAAACTCACCCAAACCAAAGCCAAGCACCCCCTCACAAGTCACATAATCACAATACAACATAGAGGAGGCAATAAATAGGGTAACAAGGATAAAATAGTCAAAACGATCGATCGGGTCATTACAATTCCCCCTCACAAGGTTAGACAGGAGACTTACTACGCTCTGAAATTCGATAACCGGCTCCAATGCCTCTCTAACTCCTCAAACTGATGCCAAATGATCCGAAACTAATCAAGTAACGTGAAAACCAATCAAAATATACTCCAATACTCATAATTTAACCATTTATAACAATTCCCAACTCTGCTCGAAAAGTTAACATAGTCAACCCCCGGTCCACGTGCCTGAATTCGAAAAATTATCAAAAATAAATATATCCTTAACTTATATAGTATATATCCTGGAAATCATCCAATTTCATCCATAAATTGACCCTCAAATCAAGGATTTATCATTTCTCAACTTTGGGGCATAAAACCCCAATTTATACAATCCAAACACGGATAAAAATAACAATCAACATAAATATTCATGAAAAAATATCAAAATAAAGGACTAATATTTACCCCCTTGTCGAGATGAGAACAATGGCAGGAAAATTACCTCAAACGGAGCTATAGATCTGAAGATATGCTCAAAATACTAAAATGCTCGGTCTGCCCATATAAAACACTATTCGGGTGATTTTTGTTCTTCGCCTTCGCGGGACAACTTCCCGTTCGCGAAGTACAAATTTTTGCACCAGAAACCAGCAATCTTTCGCGGCTCAAAAATGGGCCTAATACGACCTCGAAATTTGACGATTCTTGTTGCTATGGTTCTATAATTACGATACGGATCTAACAGTTCAATCTAATCACAAATCAAAGGTAGTTTGCCCAATATAGTACCCTTTATACCCATAGAAATGACATTTAAACATCAAATTAGAGCGTGTGACAACCCAAACACATCCAAAACACACCCGAGGCCCCCGGGACCTCGGCCAATCATGCAAACTAGTCCCACAACATAACATGAACATACTCGAGGACTCGAATCACACCAAAAAACATCAAAATCATGAATCGCACATCGATTCGAGCCTAATAAACTAATGAACTTTTAAACTTCCAGAACTCATGTCGAACCATATCAAAGCAACCCGGAATGACCTCAAATTTTGTATGCAAGTCCCAAATGACACAACAGACCTATACCTATTCCCTAAATCATAATCCGGATCCGATATCAACAAATTCAACTCTCGGTCAAACCTATAAACCTTTTAAACCTTTAATCTTCCAACTTTTGCAAAAAAGGATCAAATCAACCTACGGACCTCTAAATCCAAATTCGGTCATACACCTAAGTCCAAAATCTTCATTTGGACCTAACAGAACCGTCAAAACTCAGATCTGAGGTTGTTTACTCAAAAGTGAAACCTTGGTCAACTCTTCCTACTTAAAGCTTCCGAATTAAGAATTATTCTTCCAAACCAACTCTGATCTTCCCGAAAATCTAATCCGACTACATGTGCTAGTCATATTACATGAAGTGAAGATACTCAAGGTCTCAAACAAGACAACATGCAATATATAAAAATAAACTTCAATATAAATAAATAAATAAATAAAAAGCCTTAAAAGAGAAATAAGATAAATAACGATAGCAATATAGCGATACAACTGAAATACCATCACAAAACATCATGTCAACGAGTACATGAGCTCTATCGAATAAATAAGTACAATTATCTGAATAATGATTGAATAATATTTGAAGTACATAAACAGTAATAAAAAAGTAAAGGGAAGGACTCCAAGGCCTGCAGACGAAAACAACAGTGCTACCTTAATATCACCAATGGGTACCAGTGCGAATCTCTATCAAACAGCTCTATCAACAGTACATGAATCTGCACATAAAGCATATAATATAGTATGAATAGAATCGAACACATGTACTTAGTAAGTAGCAAGCCTAACCACGGATTGAAGATAGTGACGAGATTAAAAATGTCTGCTACTCACTTTCAACAATCAACAATAGCAATAATAACAATCAACAATAACAATACCAACAATGACAACAACAATAACAACAACAACAACAACAACAACAACAACAACAACAACAACAACAATAATAATAATAATAATAATAATAATAATAATAATAATAATAATAATAATAATAATAATAATAATAATAATAATAATAATCAGCTTAAGAATTACAAGTTCAACTTATTCACATTAACGGAAAATAGGCATGCTTTCCAATCACATCAGCTAAGTCATCAATCTCAACATATAAAGTATCAAATAGCATGAGGAAGATATGTATATATGATTGCATGACAAGTAAAAATGCCAAACTCAACGAATTCACAGAGAAATCATCAAATAGGCACACTCTCAACACTGTACGGGTGATAGGCATAAAGCCCCTCACTTAGCACATACCAAGTACCTGCACTCACAGGGCCTAAAGACCGTGGATTATCATCTGACTCGGGAGGGGCGGATCCTAGCCCAAGCTCTAATTGGATCAAAAGTCAATAATCGTCATAACTCAGCCCAAATCGCATGGTACATGCATCATCTCAGTATCAATATCACTTAGCCTAATTGGGGGGGGGGGGTCTGGCGTACGTGTCACCTCAATATCAATCTCAATACGGCTCTAAGGCCCTAACTCAGTCATCAATCCGCTCAAAACTCGAAATGCCAGCATCTCACAGTATTAGAAATCAACATACCGCACGAATTATACCAACGTGCCACAACTTCACTCAACGTGTAGTACTCAAGAAACATGTGAGATAACAGGTAAGAAGTATACAGAAATGGCTCAATATAGCAAAATAGCGGAACCATGTCTCGGACGGAACACATAGCCTAGACATGATTTCTAACCTGAATAATAGCTCAAATAGTCGTACAAGTAGAGAAAACACGACAACACGAAGGCATGATAGAAAAACAAGGAATATAATAGCCTAAGGTCTACCTGAATCATGAATAACCACGACGCATGAATATACGCTCGTCACCACATACATGCATCATCCCCAACACATAGCAAGCATCGTAATCTACAGGTAAAATACCCTCAAGCCAAGCTTAGGAAAGATAATTACCTCAAAGCACGAGAATTAATACTCCAAAAATCCCTTGCCTCTCGAATCTTTCCGGATAGGTAAAATGAATTGACAACATCAAACAATATTATAGGAATCGATTCCAACTAATAAAGCGTCAATCTTTTCAAATAGAAAAACATCAACCATAAATTCAACCCAAATCTGTACTTCGAAACCCGATAAAATACACAAATCCCGAACACGTATTCCAACACGAGTCCAAACATATAAGTTTAATCCAAATCTGACTTCAAATCGAGGTTCAAATCCCAAATAATCGCTCTCCAAAATTTACTCACAAAAATCTTATTTTCTCCGTTAGATTTCATCAACAAAATCCAAATCTAAGATGGAATCATGGAATAAAATTAAATCCAAGTCAAGAACACTCGTTCAATCAAAGCAGTGAAAATCGTCCAAAAAATTGCCCCAATCCGAGCTCCCAATCTCAAAATATGATTAAATGAAGCCAAACCATCGCCCTTAAGCTTTGCCTAGTGCTTTCGCACCTGCGACCAAATTTGCTGCTTCTGCGATGTTGCTTTTGCGACAACATTCTCGCTTATGCGAGATTCACTTAATCCACGACCTCTCACACCTGCGGACCTTTTTCCACTTCTACGTAGTGCAGGTGCGATGAAAGCCCGCTTCTATGCAACTTTCCCCCATGCGTGCTTACTCCACTTCTTCACTAAGAACCCTGTCGTAGGTGCGCAAAAATCTCTACATATGTGATCCTCTCCTGCACTAGCAATCCTTCGCATCTACAGTACGGACCAAACCTCGCAGGTGCGAAGATACCAGACCTGATCTGTCAAATAACTCCAAAATGATCCGAAATCCATTCGAAACTGTAACGACCCGGTAAATCGTCTCATGGGTTACTACTCCGTCTTCCCCAATATCTGTATCATTATGCCTTGTTATCAGTGTTTTATGTAAATTAATTGAGTAAGTTACATTCGGAGTGAAATCGGTAAGAAATGAGACATTTAGTCTCTTTCAAGGAGGCTTAAGTTGTAAAAGTCAACTGTATGTTGACTTATGAGTTAGAAGGCTCGGATGTGAATTTCGATGATTCGGTTAGCTTCGGGAGATGATTTATGACATAGGAGTGTGATCGGAACTAGTTTTGGAGGTTCCGTGTAGAATTAGGCTTGAATTGGTGAAGTTAGAATTTGGCGATTTCCGGTTACTAGGCGAGATTTTGATCCGAGGGTCGGAATGGAATTCCGAAAGTTGCTGTAGCTTCGATATGTGATTTATGACTTGTGTACAAAATTTCAGGTCATTCGGACGTGGTTTGGTCGGTTTTAGATAAAAAGAGCGATTTAGAAGATTTTTAGATCCTTAGGCTTGAATCGATGCGAATTTGATGTTATGATGTTGATTTGAACATTCCGAAGGTTGGAACAAGTTTGAATAATGTTATGGGACATGTTGGAGTGTTTGGTTGAAGTCCCGAGGGTCTCGAATGGATTTTGGATGGTTGATGGAGTTTAACTTTGGCATTTCAAGAATGTGCCGATGTCGTATCTTCAAGAATAAGTGATATCATATTATGCAAATGAACTCCAAATTCAGTTTTGATTAAAGCATTAGTTCCGTATCGAAATTTCAAAGCCATAGCAAAAAGAATCGTCCAATTCGGACATCGTATGAGAAAGTTATGCCTATTTTCGTGTCGGAAAAAAATTCTGCAGACATGTCGAATCTGCGATCGCAGAATTGACCGCAGATTCAACATGCGAACCGCATTTTTGGACCTGGAAATCGCAGATTGAGGCACAACTTGAGGCGAGAATTGAGACCAAAAATGCGAGCCGCAAAGGTGAAATGCGGACCGCATTTTTGGCATACAGGATCGCATTTTTGACCTGAAGAGGGTGTTTTAACTCGATTTTTGACACTTTTTAAGTAGAACCCAATGCCCATCTTGTTCTATAAGACCCATTTTCGTTACCCACGAAGAGGAACACTTTCAAACACCGTAGAATCACCATAAATCAACCTCAAAACTATATTCAAAGGAGATTTTCATGGACAAATTCTTAAAGGAAGAGTTTTTGTCATCTTAAACATACTTGGGGCCATAGAATTCGGATTGAAACAAGTTTTGAAGCAATTCTTGGAGGGTTTCCAAGAGAAACATCGGGGTAAGTATTCCTAACTCAATTTTGGAGGAATTACCTCAGTTTATCGCAATTTTTTAGCAGTTAATTGGTAATTTAAGTTGGAAAAATTGTGGAAAACCCTAAGACTTAGGTGTGAGGGTTAGAGGTCGATCTGGTGTCGGAATTCGACAAATTTTATATGGTTGAACTCGTGAGGAGATAAGGAACCCGTTGGAGTGATAATTTCTGAATTTTGAGAAGTGGGCCCGGGGCTCGGGTTTTGCTAACTTCGGGATTTCTTGGTAAATTCGATTGTTTTTGCTTGGGTTTTATTCCCTCAACATATTGTGACATAATTATTCTGAATTTGGATAGATTCGACGCACGTAGAGGCCAATTCAAAGGGCAAGGGCGTCGCGGGCTAAGGATTTAGCCGATTTGAGGTGAGTAATGATTGTAAATGATGCTCTGAGGGTTTGAAGCACCGGATTGCACATCGTAGTGCTATATTGAAGTAAGGCACACGCTCGATGATGGGTCGTTTACTACTGGGGATTGTGACTTGGTCCGTCCCGATTGATGATTTTTACTACCTATTTGATTGGAACTGATTTGATAATATAATGATTTGGGCTTCTAGCCATATTTGGGCTTCGTGCTGGTTATGTGAACCCTTCAGGGGTAATTTATCACTGTTTACTGAAATCATATTTGGGCTTCACGCCGGTTATGTAAACCCCCCTTCGGGGGTATTTGTTAATGATTTGAATCATTATTTGAACTCAGTTTTGAAAACTAAATGATGTTTTCAAATGATTTTGAAATGGATCGGGTGGCACGCCGCCACGGATATGATGTAAATGGGATCGGGTGGCACGCCGCCATGAGATATGATATAGCGCTTGGGCCGTAAGAAGCCCCTCCCGGAGTCTGAACCACCCACAGTGAGCGCAGGGTACCCATTATGATAATTACAATTGGTAACAATGACAACTGTAGGTTACAGTTTGTAACAATGACAACTGATAACCAGAGATGGGTAGATAATACAGTTGGTAACAATGACAACTGTAGGTTACGGTTGGTAACAATGACAACCGGTAACCAGAGATAATACAGTTGGTAACAATGACAACTGTAGGTTACAGTTGGTAACAATGACAACTGGTAACCGGAGTTTGATAGATTTACAGTTGGTAACAATGACAACTGTAGGTTATAGTTGGTAACAATGACAACTGGTAACCGGAGTTTGAAAGATTTTACTATTTTAAATGATACTGAACCCAGGGATGTTACAGTTGGTAACAATGACAACTGGTAACCAGAGCTGGGGAGATTTTACTGTTTTTAAATGATATTGAGCCCGAGGGGCAGTTTTAAAGTGCTTTCTTTTACTTCACGTTATTTACTTGAAAGATGCACATGTTTTACCTGTTGAAAGGAGTTTCTACTTGAATTTACACTGGTTTACTATTTCACTGATGTTTCATTACTTCATCATGGATTGCCTTGTGCATTATGTGTTTTCTTACTTTCAGTCATTATTTATATGTATTACTCACTGAGTTGGAAATACTCACATTACTCCCTGCACTATGTGTGCAGATTCAGGCGTTATCGGTTCCACCCCAAGGTACTGACTACTACTATTGTTAGGGTGGTGATTCAGAGATTACGAGGTAGCTGTTGGCGTTCGCAGCCCGTATCTCTTTTATTTTGTTGTTTCCACTTTCTTCCAAAAATTGTGCCAAAGATATTGTAATAGTTATTTTATTATTAGGATTTCATTAGTGGCTCATGACTTTGTGACACCCCGATCTGAGGGCTGTTGTCGGGATGGTTTACTATATTTTTCCGCAAATTACTATTATTTAACCATACTTATATTGTTTTCGTATTATTTAACTGTTTGAGCAAAGTTTAGTTGGTTTGGCTGGCCTTGTCTTCATGAGAGGCGCTATCACGACCGGGTTGGGATTTTGGGTCGTGACACTACTTGACTAGAATCTAATAGCTTAATTTTTCCTAGATGTCTCGCAATTGCTCAAATCATAATGCTAATCCAATGCCAAACACTTCAACAACAATGTCAATCATTGTGAAAGTTCCACACAACCTGTAGAAGATCAAGAAAAGAAATTACTCTTTCAATGTCTGGGGCATCTCTTAACTCAAGTAATCTGCCAGAACAATCCCAAAGCCAACACGAACTACCCACACTTGCTTTTATATATGCATCTTCTAGTAAACTCAGTTACTCAGACTTTGCCAGTGAAGTAATTTCCCTCCCAAAAACAATTTTCAAACAAGTTGCATTCATGAAGCAAGACCACTCAATTGCTCGAAAGAGAGAACAAAAAGAAAAAGCAAAAGGAAAGAGGAGAAGAAGAGGTGTAACATTTAGAATAAGTACTAACCTTGAACGTTACTACCAATAGATGGACGGTTGATTAGCTGAATATCAGCTTCTCCGGGTGAACGAGAACAAAATGTTAGCATATTAGGATCAAGACGTAATTCTGGGTTTAAACATTGAAGTTATGCGATAACTTTAATTGCAATTTCTTGTTCCATAGCATCCTTTTGTGCATTGAACTTTTCCAACATATTTTGCTGCATCCTTGCTTCAATTTCCTCCATTTTTTGTTGCATCATCTCATCAGTAGCACTCGAAGAGGCTCCAAAATCTCTCACTTTTCTTTTTAAAATGGTCTTTGTAACTCCACGTCCATACAATCTTAGGCGACCTGGATGCGCAGGTCCCATGGCTGATGCAAATGCATCAACTGATTGACTACCAACTTTACTTTCTTGAATTGATTGAATTTTTTCCATTTCATCCTACAAATCAAATTAAAAGAGAAAAGAGTTCAAGCAAATAAAATTGAGTCAATAATTAAGAAAAAAAGTGTATCTTCACATGAGTCCTTGTATACTCGACCAGGTTTTCAAGTCCTTACTTGACACACCATCGAGATTTTCCTTCTTTTTTCCTAGTTACATGAATGTTGACATAAAAATCAGCCTAGTAAGGTCGACAAGTTCATATAAAATGAGAAATAAGAGAAAATACCAAACCTCTTGGATTAGAGCAAAACTTATTTTTCCAGCAGTGTGGATTTTTTAACTTTTTTCGATTCTCGGTATTAGTGTTGGACGCTTTCCGCAAATAAATGAGTCAATAAAATCGGTACCTCAATATTTTTCCTAATTTTGCTTTGCTGAAACAGAAATAATCAGTTCAACATGAATATCAATAAGGCGTTATTTTTAAAGACAAGAAAGTATGGTTTATATCTTACCTGAGCTGCATCGGAGTTCCAATATTTAAGGAGATCCTTAAATTCAAATTCTGGAACATTTACAGGCCTTTTTGCCATTCGGAGTTCGTCATTGCCATAGGGTTTATAGTGGTCTTTCTTCAGTTGAGCTTTATACCTTCTCCAAGCATTCTGAATTGCTTCAAAAATCCAGCCTTTCCAACCTTCAGAAATGTCATATTTCTCCTACGATTTGGTGCAATTGGCTTAGTTAAAAAATATAAAATATTATCAACTAAAAAACGGGACATTAAGAACTTCAAACCTTGATATATTTCCACATATCCTCTTTTGTGTTTAATTTTCTCCAATCAAATACGTTAAGAGGACAAGAGGTTGAACTCCTTGCTAATGTACCAAGAAAGCTACCTAACTCTTTTACAGTTGCGTCATTAGGACCAATGGGTTGGTCATTCTCATTTAGCACAATCACGTTACGCTCCTTCCGACCGTGTATACTTTGCATCTGTGTTTTTCCTCTTTTTCTTTTTGAACGAGAGGACCTGAAATAACACGAACCAAAGATAATTATCAAATCACTGTTAATTAATTTATTAAATGAAATTTATATATTCTTGCCTCGTTTCTCGAATTGTTCATTTGTTACATGATTGGAAGAATCCCCTGAATGTTGTTGCACTTGTTCATCTACTGCTTGTGATGTAGGAGTGGTGGAATCCAGTGATATTTGTTGCAGTTGTTCCTGTATTGCTTGTGATGGAGGAGTTGTGGAACCTAGAAACACTTGCTGCACTTGTTTCTGCACTTGTTTCTACACTTGTGATCCTAATTCTGGAGGTAGTTCTTCAATGAAACTCAATTGATGCTTTACATTTGACCTTATAGTTTGAATATTTCTATTTCTTGTCATCATTGAAACATTTTGATTTACCAAAGATGCAAGTGATCCAGCAGGAAGATAGTCTAAATCTTTTCTTTTTATATTTATTCTTGAACATCCTTCTTTATCCATGACTATTCAAATCTATCAAGTTCAAAAAATGTAATATGAAGTAGGTTAACATAAGCAGTAACAGAACCAAAAATTGCTGAGCAGTAACTGAAGATATAAAACTAACGCATACGAGATATCACAGAAACTGTAAAAGTCAATCACCATTTCGAGAAAGACCCTTGAGACAAAAAAATAATATAACGCATTAGCAGTTTCCGAGATAAGCAAGTTAAAGAATTTATTTGACTGTTGTCTGAATGCATACTTACTATGCACCAATCAGAATGAAATTGTTTGACTACAGAACTTCATTCGCTTGCAGGGAAAGTACTGCAAATTGTAATTCGTGATAATCACCTTCTGCACTTTTATTTCTAGCATAAACACACTCCAATTCTGTACTTTTACCTAATAAAGAACTTTTTTTTATCAACAGCAAAACACGATCAGGAAACAAACTCGACCCTCAATTTCTAAAGCCAATAAAGAACTATTAAAATCTTGAAATGAAGCAGAAACAGAAGATAAGTCAGAAGAAGAAGACAGTAAAGATAAGCTTGAAACAACTGTTATGCCAAAATTATGCTTTTGACTCTTCTGTCTGCAGGTTACAGAAAGAAGGGAAGTACTACTAATTGATGATGCCACCCTTGAACACTAGGAAGGGGAAAAAAGAAATGAAGTTTTGTATATGAAGATAAACTATTCATTTTGGGTCTGTTAGTCCCAAATCTTTGTATCCAAGGGACGATTTTGACTTAGAATATCGGGAGTGTTAGGAGAACAAGAAAGGCAAGAAGTTCATATTTTTATTGTACTGTTGCTGAATCAAATGGTTGTCTTGGTAAGTTCTTGTGTTTACTAAGCTTCTATATGCGATATGAATACGAAGAATATTGATACGGGTCTAAACAGAGTGACATATGGTTACTGTGTATTCATGTAGAAAGAATGAGGATTTTAGTTTGTAATAGTTTGTATACACGAGACAACAATCTTACTGTCAAAGGCAATATGGCATACATAAGTTTTATCTACCAAAATGGACAACAGCTAAAAGCATTACATACCTTTTTGTTAGCCCCTAATCTGATAATAACGAAGCCGCGACTCTCTTTAATTATTAGCTTTCTCCAAATCGGATATTCAATTCTGCAAAATTACAATATTTCAGAATAAAATTCGAAAAGAAATAACAAATGAAAAAATATTAGAAAGATATAAACAAGAATAACGATAAAATCTTTATGAAAAAAGGAATTTATCACTCACAAAAATATAAAACAATGATGAACATATAACTAACGAAGTTCAGAATTTTCTTCTCTAATCATCTGCCTCCGTCCAATCCCAATCAGTATCATCAAACTCATCCTCCTCTTCCGATGTTTCTTTAGTTATATCTTCTGAATTTTGTGTATTAGATGGAATAGCAATAACATCAGCACGTAAATCTTCTCTTGTCCATCTAATATCAACATCAAATAATCTACTAGATGAACTAATATCATCAATAGACTCCCTCCAAAATGCGTCTCCAATATTGGGACAATTCTCCTCCTCTAGATCATACAAATTAACTGGGGCTTTATTTCTTGCATAATAAACTTCATTCTCAATCGGATCCTCCACATAAAACAATTGATAAACTTGCGATGCCAAGACAAAAGGGTCAACTATACTCCATAATCTATTGAAGTATACTCGCGTTAAGCCATATTCATCTACTTCATTATGAAACCAATCACATCTAAACAGTACAACACTAAAACAACCCCAATAATCAATCTTAATGATATCTTTAATAACTCCATAAGAGATAACCTCTCCATTAATGGGATTTTCGTCCCTAGCACTAGCAAAACTATCAGTTGTTGCTGATAAAGTCACTCCACTATTTTGAGTCTTATGTAGAGCGTCCCGATTTTTTCTATGAAATCGATATCCCAACTGAACACCAAACCAAGCAGACTACCCAACGGAAGACACAGAAAACACACAAACTGGCTACTGCAGCAAGTCCAGCACACAGTCAACAGCAACAATCACTCCACTTATAAACAGTCATCTTCAACTTGGCTTTTCTTCACAAAGTCGAAGCAAAATTGAAGATAGCCCGCGCTCTTTTGTCATTCTTTTGAGAACTCTAGAAAGCTTTTGTGGATATCAGATGCACATACAAGGGATCACTTCCCTAAATCACACAATAGAAGCAGGAACACATGTATTTTTTTGTATAGCTGACCTAGAACAATCTCACTCTGTTTTTGTACATGCGAATGTCTATCATTTTAAAATAGACAATCGCCACATCACCATAGGTCTAACACCTTACCACATTTTAGGTAAATTTGGTTATCACACTAGAATGACTAAATGTACATTTACTCTTGTATTGGAGGTAATGTTTATGTCCCCCTCCACTTTTGTATTATGCTTCTATTAATAAAATTCTTATTTAGCTAATAATAATAATAATAATAATAATAATAATAATAATAATAATAATAATAATGAAGTATTCAGTATATCTCTTGGCCACCATATTAGGCCATTTTGCTAGCCATCATAAATGATCGGGCACTTTAACATTTTATCTCTCTTTTTAAATCAGTTATTGAATTCCCGATTATAATTCCTCGCTCTTACCCATGCATTTGATCTAGTATGACTACCCATTAAATTTTTATGTTCCCTGCAATCACGAATATGTTAAATTCTATCATTAGGCCTTATAAATGGAGATTAAGTACCACATCATAATAAAATAGTGAAGTTTAAAATGTAAGTAATTGTACATAATTTATCTTACTTGAAAAAAAAATTTACTTGTTCCTTTCCAGTATTAAACAGAGCGTACCGATGTGCTTTATAGTGCAATTGTGACTCCATAAAAAAGGTCTTGCTCTTTTTCTTCTCAACTCCAATTGCCCTAGCTTAGGGAATATAAGTGACAAATTTTTAAGGCACTCATCATCCTCAGTTTGATACCTACTAAATCTAGTCTTCACAGAATCATGTAGGTATCTCGAACAAAAAGTCAAGCACTCTTCAGCCAAAAACCCCTCAGTTATTGACGTTTCCGGACTAGATCAATTTCGCACGAATGCCTTCAACTTACATAGGTCTCTCTCAATGGAATACATCCAACGAAGATGAGCTGGACCACCAAGCTTAATTTCATTCGCTAAATGAATAGGCAAATGTGGCATTATGTCAAAAAATGTTGGATGAAAAATCTTTTCAAGCTCATATGTTATTTCGGCAATTTCAGACTGCATTTTTCAAGATCTCTTCGCCTTATGACCTTACTACATGTGGCTCTAAAGAAATTTCCCAACTTAATCAAGGCCAACGAGACATTCTTGGGCAACACTTTTCTAACAGCAACCTGGAGCAAGTAATGCATTATAAAATGAGCCTCATGACTTTTGTACCTTGATATTTTCATCTCCTTCATGTGCACGCGTTTTGAAATATTCGATACATACCCTTTTGGCAGTTTAGCATTTTTTATTACGGTGCCAAATAACCTTTTTTGTTTTGGACTCAAGAAGAAACATGATTTAGCCAAAATTACATTTCCATTATTATCTTCTATTGGTTGTAACTCCTTTCGTATCCCTGTCTATTGTAAGTCATAGCGAGAATTTACATGATCATTTGTCTTCTTATCGATATCCAATAAAGTCTCAAGCTAGTTGTCACATATGTTCTTCTCGATGTGCATCATGTCAAGATTGTGCCTCGATTTGTTATGTGCCCAATATGGCAATTCAAAAAAAAAAAAGGGATCTTTTTTTCCATGGACCCTTATTACCCCGAGGCCTTTTTTTAATTGCACTTTGCAAAGACATGGTTGAATTCACGCAACTCTTCCAACACTTCCACACCCGACAAAGGAGTAGGTGCAAGTCTATGCTCCACCTTACCATCAAATGACTTATCTTTTCACGATGGATGATCAAGAGGCAAAAATCTTCGATGACCCAAGTAACACATCTTATGACTATGTTTGAGATGTTGAGAGCATATGTCATAATTACAACTAGGGCAGGCCAATTTTCTTTTAGTGCTCCATCCTGAAAGCATTGCTAATGCTGGAAAATCACTAACTGTCCACAATAAGGCTGCACGCATTTGTAATATTTGGTTGGTTTCAGCACCATATGTTTCTATCCCAGTTTCCCATAGTTTTTTTAATTCTGCAATCAGTTGTTGTAGGGACACAGCTATATCATTTCCTGGAGATGATAGACCTAGAATAATCGTTGAAAACAAAATATACTCTAGCTTCATGCAAATCCATGGTGATAAATTATAGTTCATTAACATAACAGGCCACGTGCTATGAGAAATGCTCTTGGTCCGAAATGGATTGAAACCATCGCTTGAAAGACCCAATGTAACGTTAGAGAAGTCTGGGTGTAAGGAATCAAAATCCTTCCAAGCTTCCCCATCAGTAGGATGTCTTATATTTCCATCATTCGGCCATTTATTAGCATGCCATCTCATTGCAATAGTTGTTTCAGGACACATAAATATCCTTTGAAGCCTAGGCTTTAAGGGAAAATACCTTAAAATCTTTGTAGGGATTTTAGGATTTGAACTAGTCGAGGCATCACCGTTCTTCCATCTAGAAGACCCACAGACGGAACAATTATCTGACTTCGCATTGTCATTCCAAAATAACATGCAATCATTAGGGCATGCACGTATTTTTTCATAATGAAGACCCAAATCTTTTATCATGTTTTTAGCGTTGTTGAAAGACTCTGGTACCTTAGAAAAGGGAAATGCCTCCTTTATCAACTCTAACATATCTGAAAAAGCCACTTTACTCAACCATGCAAGGATTTAACGAGGTACAATCGAATTGTGAAACTCCATTTAGCAAAATTTTCACACCCCGAATATAACTCTTCTTTTCCTTCCTCCACTAATTTGAAAAATCTCTTTGCATCTTCAGATAGTCCTTCTCTCACTCTTTCTTCATGCTCGGACTCACCCTCTATAATTCTAAATGTATCATGAAGTAGTCCATCAATATCGTCGCACATATTAGAACCTTCATCATCATTACTTGAGTGAGGTGTGTTTCTCGAGGAAAATTCTTCCCCATGAAAAATCCATTTGGTATAACCATCAACAAACCCATCGACAATTAAATGATCCTCCACAATATTTCTATAATGCCAATATCGATTAATGCACTTTTTACAGGGGCATAATATTTCATTTCCTTTGGAAGCTCGTTCAAATGCCTTATCAAGAAAATTATTTACTCCACGGATATACTCATCCGTCCATCTTAGGAGATTCATCCAATTTTTATCTTTGTTATCCATGAAACACATGCAAATCACAAAAATTAAGATTCACACTAAGATAAGAAACAGAAGAAGATCAACAATATTATGCAAATGAATAAGCTATTTGGTTCGATTTACTTCACTATAATAGTATTGTTCAAATGAACAATATGCTTGGGTCACGTTACTTCACCCAAATATGTACCTTATACTACTCAACTCATGCTCATAAACACAACAAGTATTAGGTCATTATATTAAAAATCAATTAGCATGCAGTACTTATAAAACATTAAGGTGCTGGTTGATTAAAAGTTTTGAAGAATAGTTTTAACCTACTAAAACACTTTTTTGATGCACATGACAAACTTTTGTAAATAAGAAGCACTTGCACTACTACCCTTATTTCAAACTCATATACACAAGTTAAATACAAGGGGCATGATTTAAGTAATAGATCCTGTCAAATTAATCAATGCGAATAAGAATTTAGAATGATTAATCTCACGACCAACAGTCTATGATACATTATACAAGTAAAATTATATTTTGTGAAGCCACTAATGAAATTTATATATATATATATATATATATATATATATATATATATATCAAAGCAAACTTTGTGACTGCAACATTGACATATGCTATAACTAATTCATAAAATTCTTAGGCTATAACTTAGTGACTAATATTTGGTGAAGGATGCAACTAAAACTATATAATACTCGAAATAGAAATATAAGCATAACAAATCCGGACATATTTGCACCAGAATTATAATTTTGCAGCAATACTATGATAGTCCGTAAGCAGGGGCGGATCCACGTGTTGAGTACCGGGTGCTGAAGCACCCGTTAACCCCGACGCAAACTCTGTATAATTATATAGAAAATACAGGGAATACTGTTATAAAGAACTAGGATGCACCCAT
>MCJB01048188.1:78119-96984 GCA_002018475.1 Nicotiana obtusifolia | reverse complement strand
TATATATATATATATATATATATATATATATATATATATATATATATATATATATATATATATATATAGAGAGAGAGAGAGAGAGAGAGTAAATGAATAGTTAATTTATGTACCTGGTGTACCTGAAAGATTTCTGCTTTTCTTGGAACAAGAATTGGATTTAGAATTAGGGGATGGTTCAAGAAGTACATCTTGAGAATGATGAGGTAGTACTACTCCTTTGAAAGAAGAAGGAATTGCAAAACATCACCAGACATCATTTGAAAAAACAAAAAGTACTTTAAGTTTTCTTCCATATGACTTTAATCAAACAGTTGGTGCATTCAAACTTGAGGAAATTTTGATACCAAACAGAGAGTACCTTTGCAATTTTATTTATACTAATCTGAAACTAAAAAGAAAATGAAGAGAAACACTAACTTCTCCCTAAAACCCAGTTGTAATAAATCCAAAAATTGAAACCAAAACCCAATGATTGAACCCCAAAAAAGAACAATTCCAACATTGCAGATGTAATATGAAAGAATCAGAAGTCATGCACACTTCGTCACTCCATTCAAACAGAAAAGACCAACAAATCTGGTTACAAGGAATACTAAGACCAAAACCTCCATTCAAACATAACATTGATGAATCTGGTTACCTAATTTTATTAAAAGAATTTACAACGTTGGCCTCTATATATGGTTCAACTACTGAGAAGTTGAAAAGGGACAAGAAGAAGAACATGAAAAATAAATTAGAAAAACTCACGAGATTACTTGGAGACCGACGTTATGAGTTGCGAGCAGTTGGCGAGGAAAATCCCTAATTTTTGGACGAAGATGGGAATAGGGCCGAAGCTTTTGCCTGTATTGCCGTCGAGTTCCGGGAAAAGAAATAAGAAGCAGATTTCATATGGCCCTTAGAGTTGCCATTGTTTAATTTATAGTTATTAAATATTACTTAAAGTAAAAATAAAAGAAAATAGGGGTTTTGGCGATTTTAGCAAAAATTAAGAGGGAAAATGTAGAGGGAAGTAATAACCATTCCAATAGAATTTTTTCTCAAATTTCGTTTCCATAGATATCTATTGGGACGGTTTCCAAACCGTTGCATATAATAAGACTTATGGCAACGACTACTGAACTGTTGCAACTGTTTTATAGCCTAAGTGTATCGATAGCACCTAGATACTATTGCCACAGTTGGAACCGCTGCTATATACCATCTATAGCAACACATAAGAAACCGTTGCGAAAAATTCCGTCGCTATAGACCCATTTTCCAGTAGTGAAAGTCAGGCAAGATACTTACCTTAAACAAGCTAAATCAATCTATTAATAAGCCCTTTAGCGCAAATTCACTTTTAGGCAAAATAACTTATATCATAAATAAAGCCATAGAAAATAGTTCCAAATAATAAAGATTCAATCTTTAACTAAAATCAAAAAGTCAACCCTGGGTCCGCACCTCGGAACCCGACAAAACTTACAAATTCCGAACACCCATTCTGAAACGAGTCCAACCATACCAAAATCATTCCATTCTGACCTTAAATAAGCCTTCAAACCATAAATTTATGTTTTAGAAAGTTTTTACTAAAATTCCCAATTTCTCCAATTCAAATCATTAATCAAACGCTAAAATCGAGGTTGAAATCATGAAATAATAATAAATCCGAGTAAAAAATATTCACCCCAATCAAAGTAGTAAAAAATCCCCTCCAAAATCGCCCAAAACCGAGCTCCAAAACCTTGTGAGACAAACTAACTAAATTTCGTAACAAGAAAAAAAATGCAACAGTTGTCCCAGCTCGAATCAGGTCCTAGATGATCCTGAAACGCACGTTTGATAAGCCCAACATAATTCTTGCGAAATTATATCCAAAATAGCCTCTTGAATCATCCAATTTGGCCTTAAACTGAGGGAGATATTATGTTTTGAAGTTTTAAAAGAAATTTGACAATTTCAGGGACATAAATAGTATTTCCGTAATTACTTGCACCGGAAAAAAAAACGGTAATAAGAAAATCTTCGTTGTTCACCCAAAACTTATTCGGAACCTCTCGGACACAAGCCATATATTCATTTTAATCATAAAACATGCTACAAACTTGCTCGCGCACTCAAAATACTGAAAAGAGGTGATCTTGAACCGATATTGACTATGGTCAAACTTCAAATCCTTAACTAGTTTCTCAACCAATGATCCAAAATACATCCGAGCTCCTCGGTAGCCCATCCAATCATACCAACAAGTCAAATACATCATCCAAACATATTCAAAGCCTCAAAATACATTCCGAGAGTCATTCAAAAAGTGAGAGAGAGTAATTTTAACTAACCTTAACACATTCTCTAGTCTTGTTTCTTTTGCAGGTACATGGCTACGGAAGAAGAAAAGGTTGTGATCGACATTACTTTAGCCGAGCTTTTGGCTGAAGTAAGGGCACTTAGCATCTAAATGGAGAACCTTGAAAGAACCGCTAGTACTTGGAATAATGCCGGGGAAGGAACTAGTGATGGTTCTACCTTAAGACCTGAACATGATGGTACTGTTTGTGAGGTGGAGAGTGACGAGGAGATTGAGGAAGATAAGGGAGCTGATTTGGTTGAGTCTGACGATGAAGTTTCTACTAACGTTCACCCCTTGCCTAGTGTTGTTCATGATGTTTTGCAGGAATATGTGGACATGTTTCCCGAAGAGATGCCGAGTGGACTACTCCGTTGAGGGGATAGAACACCAAATTGACTTTGTTCCGGGTTCACAAATTCCGAACAAACCCGCATATCGAAGCAATCCATACTATGGAGTTGCAATGGCAAGTGGATGAGCTATTGACTAAGGGGCTAGTTCGAGAGAGTCTAAGTCCGTGTGCTGTACCCATGATCTTGATTCCAAAGAAAGACGACACCTGGAGGATGTGTGTTGATTGCCGAGCCGTCAACAAAATAATGGTAAAGTATCGTCATCCTATCCCTGGATTAGATGACATGCTAGATGAGTTAAGTGGTTCAAGTGTGTTTTCTAAAATTGATCTTAGGTCCGGTTACCATCAAATCCGTATAAAATCGGGTGATGAGTGGAAAACTGCATTCAAGACCAAGTTTGATCTATATGAATGGTTGGTGATGCCTTTTGATCTCTCCAATGTACCTAGTACGTGCATGCGATTAATGAATCATGTGCTTAAACCATTTCTTAATAAGTTTGTGGTTGTCTACTTTGATGATATCCTGATTTATAGTAGAAGTTTAGATGACCATGTTAATCACTTAAGGCAAGTGTTTGAAGTGTTGAGAGCCGAAAAGCTAAATGTTAATTATAAGAAGTGTGCCTTTTGTGTGGAAAGAGTTGTATTTTTGGGATTTGTTGTAAGTATTAATGGTGTTGAGGTAGATGAATCCAAGGCTGAAGCTATTAGAGATTGGCCTACTCCTACTACTGTTTCGCATGTTAGAAGTTTCCATGGACTAGCTAGTTTCTACAGACGCTTTGTTAAAGACATTAGCACCGAGGCAGCACCACTCACGGAGTTGCTGAGAAAAGACATGCCTTTTGTGTGGAGGGAGCCGCAAGAGGGTGCCTTCCAAGAGTTGAAACGTAGACTTAGTTCTGCCCCATTGTTACAATTACCTGATTTTAATAAGGCATTTAAAATTGAGTGTGACGTCTCGGGGGTGGGACTTGGTGGTGTTCTAATGCAAGATGGGAAGCCTATAGCCTATTTTAGTGAGAAGTTGAAGGGGACTGCCTTGAATTACTCCACGTACAACAAAGAGTTATATGCCCTCGTGAGAGCTTTAGCTCATTAGCAACATTACCTATGGCCTAAGGAGTTTGTAATTAGGAGTGATCATGAGTCACTCAAACATCTTAGAGGTCAAGAGAAACTAAATAAACGACATGCTAAGTGGGTAGAGTTCATTGAGAGTTTCCCTTACGTAATTCATTACACGAAAGGAAAGGAGAATGGAGTAGCTGACGCACTATGTAGAAAGTTTGCTCTTGCTATCACGTTAGCATCTAGGTTGATGGGTTTTGAGAGTATTAAGTCTATGTATGATCATGACCCTAAACTTAAGAGTGGATGTGATGCCATAACTAGTGGGCAGCAGGTTGAGAAGTATCAGTGGCATGATGGGTAACTTTTTAAGAAGGGGAGAGTTTGCATGCCCGAGTCCTCGTGGTGAGAGTTGTTGGTGCGTGAGGTGCATTGTGGGGGCTTGATGGGACACTTCGGGGTAATAAGACTTTAGCTATATTAGGGGAACAATTCCATTGGCCTAAGATGAGGTGAGATGTCGCGAGAGCATGTGAAGCGTGTTTTGAGTGCAAAAGAGCTAAGTCTAGGTCTAGTAATCATGGTTTGTATACTCCCTTACCCGTTCCTACTAGTCCTTGGGTAGATGTTTCGATGGATCTTGTGATGGGGCTGCCGCGATCTCGAGGTTGTCATGATAGCATTTATGTGGTTGTTAATAGATTTTCTAAGATGGCTCAGTTCATTCCCTGTAAAAAATGTGATGATGCACAACATGTTGCTTCTTCGTTCATTACTAATGTGTTAACGTTGCATGGTGTGCCTCAAACTATTATTAGTGATAGGGATGCTAAGTTTTTGAGTCACTTTTGGAAGTGTTTGTGGGGTGCTCTTGGCACCAAATTGTTATTTTCTACATCACATCATCCACAGACTGACGGTTAAACTGAGGTTGTTTATCGAGCCTTGGGAGCTCTTCTTCGAGATATGACCGAAGGTAAGTCCAGCACTTGGGCTGACCGATTACCTATTATGGAGTTTGCATATAATAGAACTGTTCATCGCATGACTAGCATTACTCCAGTTGAATGTGTTTATGATTTTAATCCTTTGATACCACTTGATCATGTTCCTTTTGCCGAGAGATGCAGTTATTAGCATTGATGGAGAAAACCGGGCAGCCACGTCGTTTGAATTGCATGCTACGGTAAGCAAAACATTGGAGGATGCTTATGAAAAGGTAGCGGTCAAGAAGAATAAAGGAAGGAAAAAGCTGGACTTAAAGAGAGGTGACTGGGTTTGGGTGCACTTCTGCAAGGAATGATTTTCGAATCATAGGAAAGGGAAGTTGGCTCTGCGAGGAGATGGACCATTTCAGGTGTTGCAGAAGATCAATAATAATGCTTATGTCATAGATTTGCCTGATGATTATACTATTTCTAAGACATTCAATGTCACTGATTTGACTCCTTGTGTTGCTTTGAAAGATGAAGATGGTTCGATTTCGAGGACGAAATCTTCTCAAGAAGGGGAGAATGATGCAGGTCAACCTGATCAAGCTACGTTCATGTCATTGATGTTGGATAAGACAATAAAAGGCGTTGGTTAGCCTTGGAGAAGAGCCAAGCGTTCAAGCATTCACAAATTTGGCCATGGACGAAATTAAAAGTTGAAGATATACATTTGTGTTTATGTTGTATTATTATGTTGCTATGGAAGACATTAATTCTTACTTGTTTGGTCATGCGTGACTATTCTTTAATCTTAGCGAAATTGTAGCCTTTTTGTTAGTTATTTGTTTCCTAGTTGATTTAGGACAAGGCTCATTCTATGTAAGCCTAAAGACTTCATTATTTTCAGAACCTAACTTTGATATTCAATACAAAAATCGGCAGCAACTTTGCTCCAAACTCGTGTGCTTTGAACTTATCCAATTTTTGGAGTGATTCCAAATTGAACTTATTCCTTTGTTTGATCGAATAGTTTGCAAGACCATTTTTGTCTTGAGGGTTGTTCGCATAGTATAATGTAATGACCCGACTTGCCGTTTTAAGTATTTAGGCCTCGTTCAGCGACTTAAGATCTCGAGCAGCTTTGTAATGCGTATTATAACTTGTTTGTGTGGTTGAGTTTGGATCTCGGACATCGGGATCAAATTGAAAGATCGACGTCAGGAATGCGGTTGCATTTCTACAATGCGGACCGCATATCTCACATTGAGATCGCAGACCAAGACAGATTTCTGGGCAAAGATCGACGTCAGAAATACGGTCTCCTATGCGGTCGCATTTCTACAATGCGAGCCGCATATCTCACACTGAGATCGCAGACCAAGACAGATTTCTGGGCAAAGATCAACGTCAGAAATGTGGTCTCATATGCGGTCGCATTTCTACAATGCGAGCTGCATATCGCACACACTGAGATCGCAGATCGAGACAGATTTCTGGGCAAAAATCAACGTTAAAAATGCGGTCTTATATGCGGTCGCATTTCTACAATGCGGACTGCAAATCATACCACACACTGAATGCGGTGAAAGCTAGGGTTACAATCTGCGATGGCTATATCAAAGATGCGGACCACATGTCTGATATGCGACAGAAATGCAGTCGCATTTTAAACATGAAAGGGGCGTTTTGTCCCCATTTTTGACTCTTTATAAATAGAAACCAGTAACCATTAGCTATGTAAAACCCACTGTCGTTACCATCTAAGAAAAATCTCCAAAACGCCCTAAGTCACAACAAAATAAGCCTCGAAAATATGTCCAAATGAGACTTGCTTGGACAGATTCTTAAAAGAGGGGATTTCGGCCATTTTAAACATATTTGGAGCTATAGAATTCGAATTGAAGTGAATTTTGAGGCGACTTTCAGGAGATTTTCAAGGGAAACATCGGGGTAAGTGTTCTTAACTCAAGTTTGGTCAAATTACCCCAGTATATTGCTATTTTTAGTATTTAAATGGTGATTAAGTTGGAAAAATTGTGAAAAATCCTTAAGTTTAGAGTTAAGATTTGGAGGTCGATCCGATGTCGGAATTCGATAATTTTTATTTGGTTGAACTCGTTGGGAAATAAGGAACCCGTTGATGTGGAAATTTTTGAGCTTCGAGAAGTGGGCCCGGGGCTCGAGTTTTGCTAATTTCGGAATTTCTTGGTATTTTTCGATTGTTTTCGCTTGGGCTTTGTCCCCTCAGCATATTGTGACGTATTCGTTCTAATTTTGGATAGATTCGGCGCGCGTGGAGGACAATTCGAGGGGCAAAGACGTCGTGGGCTAGGGATTTAGCCGGTTTGAGATGAGTAGTGATTGTAAATAATGTTCTAAGGGTTTGAAACCCCGGATTGTACATCGTAGTGCTATATTGAGGTGAGACACACGCTCGATGAGGAGCGTGGGGTCGTTTACCACTGGGGATTGTGACTTGGTCCGTCCCGATTGATGATTTTTATCGCGTATTTGACTGAAACTTATTTGTTATCATCATGATTTGGGCTGATTGCCATATTTGGGCTTCGTGCCAATTATTTGAACCCTTCGGGGATTTTTATCACCGTTTCTTCACTATTTTGACTTATTACTTGAACTCAGTCATGTTGTTTTCACTGTTTTATAACTCAGCCACTTTTACTCAGTTTTGAGACTTAAATAATATTTTAATGATGTTTTTGGGCTGAGAACTACTGTTTTACTATGCCCGAGGGGCTTGTGATGATTTTCTGACTGAGTGCGGCCGAGGGCCAGATGTGACGATTCACTGAGTGATATGAGGCCGAGGGCCTGAGATACTTTATATGCCACGAGGTGGCTTGTGACTAATATGAGGCTAAGGGCCTGAGATACTTTATGTACGCCACGAGGTGGCTTGATTGATATGAGGCCGAGGGCCTAGATTTATGCCACGAGGTGGCTTGATATTGCGCTTGGGCCGTAAGGGGCCCCTCCCCGAGTCTGTACACCCCCAGTAAGTGCGGGTACCCATTGTGATGTGATATATAGCCCAAGGAGCTGATATTGTACTATGTGATAGCCCGAGGGGTTGATATTGTTCCATGTGATAGCCCGAGGGGTTGATACCGTTCCATGTGATAGCCCGAGGGGCTGGTACTGTTCTGTGATATTGCCTGAGGGGCGAATTTGTTAATATTGAGCCCTAGGGGCGATCTTCTATTTTTTTTCTTTTTTTACTTCACAATATTTACCTGAAAAATTACAAGTTTTACCTGTTGAAAGGAGATTCTACTTGATTTCACTCTGATTGACTGTTTTCAAATGATGTTTTATTGCTTTATTATAGAATGCCTTGTGCTTTACGTGCTTTCTTACTTTCGGTCATTATTTATATTTATTACTCACTGAGTCGGAGTACTCACATTACTCCCTGCACCATGTGTGCAGATTCAGGCATTGTTGGTTCCGCTCTGGAGTACTGACTCCTCCCGTCCAGGTGGTGATTCAGAGACTACGAGGTAGCTGTTGGCGTCCGTAGCCCCGTATCTCTCTTATCTTGTTGTTGTCATGCTCTTCAAACAGTTGTGCCAGATATTGTATTTAGTAGACTTGTTATCAGGATCCATAGTTGCTCATGATTTGTGACACCCTGTTTTTGGGCTGTGTCGAGATGGTTAACTATATTTCCGCGAATTATTATTATTAAATTATGCTTATATTGTCTTCATATTAATTAACTGCTTAAAATGAGAATTTGGTTAAATTGACTGGCCTTGTCTTCACGAGAGGCGCCATCACGACCGGGTTCGGGGTTAGAGTCGTGACATATAAGCACTCCGTGACTTCATCAAGAAGGTAGGTAGACTAGTTCCTACTTGTTGTCTTGATAGTTCATTTAGCATCTTGCTTCTATCCTTTTATCTTGCTTTCCGCATTTTATATTGCATCAAGTCATAATACATAATATGAAGCTACTCAAAGTGTCAAACAACCAAATAAAATGCTAAAGCTCAAAACGACTAGCCGGGTCGTTACATTCTCCCCCACTTAAACATACATTCCTCGAACGTGCCAAGAGTCGTTCCAAAGCCATCAAATCGCTATATAAACTTGCCATATACATACCCCATGAGTGATCCCACATCACCTCGACCTATAAAAGTCCGACAACACATTCTACCGAAGATCTTTACCTCAACCTTAGCTTACAACCCTTAGAACCCAATCTCCAACTTTCAAAATTCAATATAATACCCAATTCTCGCATCTATACGCTATATAAGTCTAAATCAAGATGCATCAAGCCGTAACCATATCCCAAGTATAATCACATGATATTTCACATAACCCTGATACACATAGCAATAGCTCCCGACCATAATAGTTGCTCAAATATCAAATCCGGTACCGGTATCTAACTTCCTATCAATAAAAACCTTGTTCTAAATCTTCGTACACTGCCAATGATGAAAGAGACACGCAGAAACTCATAACCACCCATCACATCACCAAACCATGGAGCTCTCTTACCCGATCAGAAACTTGCCGAAATCTAAGCTGACTAGTGACATTATCCTTCCAACATACCTTAATCAAGTCCGATAACACTCATTCCAAGTCAACTAACCTCACCCCATCTAGTATAAGCTGCTCTACCAATATGGCACACTAATCCTATTTAGATTCACATACCATGCAATCCATGCACCAACGAACAAAAACTCAGATATACTCAATGATGGAAAGTGAATGAAATGAAAGAACCACCCGCCAGCTCAACTCAACACATACCAACAGCTGTGCCGGGCAGACAAATCCGACCCGATGTATAATACGCATTCTCATTAAGCCTACTAGTGGCCTCCAAATCAATTTCAATCATTTCGAAATAGGTAGATAGCATCCGAAAAGCCCATAATGACATATCTATAGCACATACCATCAGTCGCCAACCTCTTAGCATACTTCACCATCCGCAACCATGGAATAAGCTGCCTCTGAGAATCTTCTTAGTCTTTAGATACTTAGAATACCATAATCTCCATATTCAATCCCTACTATACTACTGAAATGACTAACACATTCATCATACACAAGCATTCCATGAGAAGTACTTCCATAATTCCTTCTTGCCACATAGCAAAATCTGAACATCAGCGGTTGATCAACCATGCGATTACTGTAATACCAGTCAGCCATCCGCAAGTCGAAACATAGTGCGCCTTCTGATGTATGCACCCTCCTCAGGTGGTATCAAATACTGCTAGCATCCTTCTAAGCATCTAAAATTGTCCATGCTATCTATAACTCGTGGCCCCATACAGGAGAAAAGATCATAACACGCAACATACTCCTTACGCCAGCAATAGACTTCTGGCTCAAGCAGTGGTCGACACTATCAAGAACTCTTCGAAACCCGTCCTCACATAACCAAGCCATTGGAACTGAATTTCCCAAACTCAACCAAGTCACGCAAGTCATCCAACCCAAGAATATTGCCATAAAACACTGATAGTGCATCACCACACCAAAGGAACCAATTACCTTTATTACTATCCCGACCCATTATCACCAAGCTGCATTTCGTCGAATCCCCCTCGACTTGCCTTCAAGTTTACACTTCTCCTTGCCGGTACACTACGATCCTAAATCAAAGCTCACTGAAAGAGATCCTAGCACGAACCACGTCGTTCGAAAGCCCATAAACCACTGGGTTTCCTCTTAAGCACCCAATAATGCCGCAACCGAGATACCCGCTCTGAAGAGACCTTCTTTGAATCTGAAGCTGTTTCTCTAACCTCTCTGATACTGCAATATAGAATTAATATACATACAGAAATACCGCAAGTCTCTGCACTATCCCATGTAAGTCTTAGATTCTTGCTATATGCAATTCCAGGGAACCCTTCAATACCACATATATACCTCAGACCAAAACTAATATAACACATAACTATGCAATCTGATCGTCGATAGTAGACTCGCCCACTTAGTGCGAAGTCATAGGACATAACATCCGATGATCCACAATACCAACCTGCATAAGCTTGTACAAAACCAATCATAAGATACCTCAAATCATCTACTAAGCGCATGTCCATCCTTGTGATGGTCAAGCCCGCTTCCTCAAGTGCCTTGAATGACAACATGTACCTTTCACTAAATAGAAGTCCATACAAAACACATAGTCTCTAATACCACCAACTATCCTCAAATCAACATCCTCTCATGACCCTACCAACGATCACGATGACTAGGCAACCAATTAAATCTTCCCAAGCTCGTACTTACCAACTAGATACAAGAACATATTGCATCTCACACTTGAACAACTGAAGATCTACGAACATTTCCGTGTCCTCAATCTAGACAACATATCGAGACAATGATCGAGCATCCATGGCCCCCTCGTTGCCCATCCGCAACATCATAAACCGTCAGTGCATAGTTGATACCGAGTGCGCAATATCGTATACGAATGGATGCAAGGGAATTTAAGATATGTGCTTCAAGCTGAATCAATGACGCATGATAAGGAATGAAAGAAGTTGAATTTCCTATAGTTTCGTAGCCCCTCGAAGATAAGTAAAGATGTCTGCGTACCGATCCGAAAGACTCTGCTAAACTTGCTTATGACTCATAGCACCGATGAACCTAAAGTTGTGATACCAACTTGTCATGACCCCAAAATCACACCTTAGCTATCATGATTATACCTAGTATCTAAGACTAGATAAGCCTAATACATGAAGAGATCTAACAGAAATAACAAACTCAACTATATAAAAATTGAACTGAAAATGAAATTACTAACTAAAATTGAACAATAGTTATACAAATCCCTAGAACCGGTAGTACAAAGTCTTAAGCGCTATTGAAATACACTAGAATCTCTAAACAACACTGCTTTGAAATGAAGATATACTGTAGTGAAGAAAATATCAGGAGGTGACTCCGAGGCCTGCGAGCGTTAAGTAGGTATACCTTGAAGTCTTCAACTGCGCTGACACAACTCTCAAAACCATCCGAAGTACCTGAATCTACACAAAAATATGCAGAAGCGTAGCATGAGTACACCACAGTGGTACCCAATAAGTATGAAGACTAACCTTGGTGGAGTACTGATGTTTGGTGTAAAAGATATATATTTTTATGTAAATCACCTCGTATTTGGCTTTTGTGTTATGAAATTGGGATGTTAATTGCTTCGATTCATGTTAAATTAAAGTGTTTTTATGTGTAGGAATGAGTCGGGAGCAATTGGGGGCGAAACGAGCAAGAAACAAGCCAAAACGAGACAAATGTGGATGAAGAGGCATTGGGCGCCACAGGCAGCCCTGGCGCCACCTGTAGCGCTGGAGGCAGAAGAGTAGAGGAAGCAATTGGACGTAGCGCCTTGGGGAGCGCCTGGCGCCAGCCAGGGCGCCGACGTCGGAACCTGTCCTAATTCGTCTAGAAGTTTACTATTTTCGACCCTACCCCTTCCCAACTCCTATATAAACCCATCCAAACCCAAGAGGGACATATAGAACGTGATTTGGGAGTCAATAACACTACGGAATATCGCACGGAAGCAATTGATCATCAGTTCTTCATCTTTGTCTAGTATTTTTATAGTTTTTTCAATACTCTATATTTTGATTATTTTGAACATGAGTGGCTAACCAACCCTTGTTTTGGGGTTGTGATTAGCCATGAATATTGTGGTTCGAAGTTGACAAATTCTTGTTTATAATTCATGATTATATGGTTGTTTCTCAATTCTATGTTTAATTGCTTAATTGTTTGGCCATCAATTAGGTTCTATCAATTATCTATACTATGTTTGGGAAAACTATGTTTAGATTAGAAAAGAATTGAAGAAAGCATGTTCTTAACCTTTTTAAAGGGGGCGGATTTGTGGTTAGGATAGGAATATACTTAATCACCATGCTTAATTGAATATCGTGTTTTTATTGCATTCTTGATAGATTAATTCCACAGGAATATAGGTGTTAATTTTATTAAGAATAGGCGAATATTACTTCGGAAGAAGACTATGAGTATGTTTATCGATTAATTAGCAACCATACATGAATTATATGAACAGAAAGTTAATTAGAACACAATAGGATTGGTGAAATAATCACAACCCTTGGAATATTTGTCCCCATTGATTTAACAACTCGTAATTTGATCTTTGATAATACTAGTTATAAATTAGAGCTGTAGTTTAGAATAATCCATCTATTGAACTCGAATTTTGCTTGTTTAAATAACAATATTAGTCCGTTAGAAAGTAGTTAATTTAAGTCCCTGTGGGTACGATAACCTGGACTTACAATCCTATATTACTTGTCGACCACGTATACTTGCGTGTGCGTTAGGAAGCAACAAGTTTTTGGCGCCGTTGCCGGGGACTTGAAATTCTGCTACTTTACCAACTTCAGCTTATATTTGTTATTTATTCAAGTTTCACTAATCGGCTTACGTTGTTTGCACACGCCGGCTCTTCTATTGAATGCGGAGGAGTAGAAGCGCAAACAACCTTCTTCCTTTTGATCCAAAAATTGAACGAACATTACACAGAGTAAGGAGGGAGATAGAAGCCAGAACCAGAATCAACAGAGAGTTGGACATTGTTGTTCAACCATAGCCAATTGAGATGGCGGGTAATGCGGAACGAGCGGTAATCGAAGCTGCAAGACCAAATCTTGCCAACATGACTCAGGCGATTGTCAAACCTGAAATCACGGGGCACTTTGAGCTAAAACAATACATGGTGCAGCTAATCCAATCTACAGGGTAGTATGTGGGACTGTCGCATGAAGACCCACAGAGACATATTCAGAATTTTTTGGAAATCACGGATACTTGTAATTATCCAAACGTTTCCAAAGATTATGTGAGGTTGACATTATTTCCCTTTTCTCTATTGGGGGAAGCAAAGGAGTGGTTGCAAAAGGAGCCTGCGAATTCTATTTACACATGGGATGACCTGGCCAGAAAATTTCTGATCAAATCCTTTCCAACCAAGAAGACAAAGTCACTGAGAAGCCAGATTCTGGGATTTGAACAACGGGAAGGAGAAACTCTTCGACAGGCATGGGAAAGATATAAGAAGCTACTTAGGGATTGTCCACACCATTGCCAGACAGATGAGGTCCTGGGGCATACTTTTGTTGATGGGCTAGATGAAGCGTCAAAAATGAAGCTTGACTCAGCTTGCGGGGGCAGTTGCATGGCCAAGCCCTATAGTGAAATCCAGCTCCTACTGAACAATTTCACAGCCAATGATCATAATTGGCAAGGTGACGGTGACTCGCACAGAGCAATTAAACAAAAGGGAGCTGGGTTGATCGAACTGGATGACCTTGCAGCCATGAGAGCAGAGATGGCAAAACTGGCCAATCAGATGAACAGAATGACGATGCAACAGGTTCAACCAAGACAACAGGTCCAACAGATGTTGTTATGTTGTGAGATGTGTGGTGACAACCATACAAGTGACATGTGCCCCACAAATTCGGAATCCATATATTATGTGGGACAATAGAACAGGGGGCCAGTGAATCAAAATACACAATATGGGAACACCTACAATCCGAATTGGAGGAATCATCCAAACTTTTCATGGGGTGGTCATCAACATCAGCAGAATCCAGGTAGACCGCAGGGGAATTATAATCAACTGCAAAGGCAACCTCCACAGGCAGATGATAATACGAATGAATTATTAAAATAGCTGGTGCAAGACAATAAACATTTCAGAACAGAATACTAAACCCTCACCACAACAGTGAGGAATCTGGAACGCCAATTGGGACAACTGGCCGGGGCTCAAAATACTCGACCAGCTGGAGCTCTACCCAACGACACTGAAGCAAACCCAAGGGCGGCACTGAATGCTGTATCATTGAGAAACGGGAGACAGTTGGAAGAGGTAGAATCGAAAAAGAAGAAGCAGGTGACCTTTAATGAAAAGCCGATCACCATTGAGGCAACAACAGAGAAATCTAAGGAATTTGAAAAGCTGGTTGAAGAGGCAGGAGCTAAGCAACTCCCACAATTGGTTGCAAGGCCCCCACCTCCATTTCCACAGAGGTTACAAAAATTGAGGGATAATGAGGCATGCAAAAAGTTCCTTGAAATTTTGAAACAGGTACAAATCAACATTCCATTGGTTGACATACTGCAAGAGGTGCCTAAATACGCAAAGTATATCAAAGATATTATGGCCAATAAAAGAAGATTGACTGAGTTTGAAACTGTGGCACTCACCGAGGAGTGTAGTTCTAGAATTCAAGGCAAGCTAGCACAGAAATTGAAGGATCCGGGTAGTTTCACTATTCAAATTTCAATTGGGAAACATGCTGTAGGAAGAGAGTTATGTGATCTTGGAGCGAGTATAAACTTGATGCCACTCTCAGTATTCAGACAGTTGGGTTGGGTGACCCACACCCAACGACAGTTATATTACAGTTGGCAGACCGCTCCCTGGCTCATCCGGAGGGAGTAATTGAAGATGTCCTGGTCCAAGTTGGCTCATTCATATTTCCAGCTGACTTTATCATCCTAGATTACGAGCCAGATCAGGACGTCCCATTTATTTTGGGGCATCCATTCCTAGCCACCGGTCGTGCCATTATCGATGTCTGTGAGGGTAAAATGACGATGCGAGTGGGTGATCAAGAAGAAGTATTTAATGTGTATAAAGCACTCCGGCTGCCCACCCATTATGAAGAGTTATCAATGACCTCGATGGTGGAGAATGTTCCCACATCCTTAGTGCCTTACATGAGCCAGCTGATCCTATTGAACGAATATTGATTGGGGATATGGAATTTAATGAAGATGAGATGATGGGGGAAATCGAGCAAATACTGGACATATCTTGCAATTATATTCAGGGGTTCAGAAAATTCAAAGAATTGGAGAGGCCTGTTACTCTAACCCTTCCCAGACCGTCTATTGAGGAAGCACCAAGGCTAGAGCTCAAGCCACTTCCAACGCATCTGCGCTATGCTTATTTGGGTAATTCTGAGACGTTGCCAGTGATTATATCGTCCAGCTTCACAGCACGCAAGAAGAAAAATTGCTTCGAGTCCTTCGAGAATACAAAAAGGCAATTGGGTGGACCATAGCAGACATCAAGGGGATTAGTCCATCTTTTTGCATGCATAAAATTTTTCTAGAGGATGGACACCGCCCCAGTATAGAGCAACAATGGAGGTTGAATCCTATCATGAAAGAAGTGGTGAAGAAGGAAGTCATAAAATTGCTCGACGCGGGTATCATTTTTCCAATTTCTGACAGCAACAGGGTCAGCCCAGTTCAGTGTGTACCTAAAAAGGGTGGAATGACTGTCGTAGAAAATGAGAAGAATGAGTTGATTCCTACTCGAACTATTACGGGATGGAGAGTATGCATTGATTACAGGAAACTCAACAAGGCAACTCACAAAGACCACTTCCCACTCCCATTCATTGATCAAATGCTCGACAGATTAGCAGGGCATGAATACTACTGTTTTCTGGATGGCTACTCGGGATACAACCAAATTGTCATATGCCCCGAAGATCAAGAGAAGACCACCTTCACTTGCCATTATGGCACTTTCGCCTTCAAGCGAATGCCATTCGTCCTATGCAATGCACCAACAACATTCCAAAGATGCATGATGGCTATTTTCACCGATATGGTGGAAAAATTCGTGGAAGTATTCATGGATGATTTTTAAGTTTTTGGGTCTTCCTATGATGATTGCTTAAAGAACTTCACCAAGGTGCTAGCACGCTGCGAAGAAACGAATCTGGTGCTTAATTGGGAAAAATGCCACTTTATGGTGCAAGAAGGGATTGTATTGGGTCACAAAATCTCCAGAACCGGTATTGAAGTAGATAAAGCTAAAGTGGAGGCAGTTGAAAAATTACCTCCACCAATTTCAGTCAAGGGTGTCCGGAGCTTCTTGGGACATGCAAGTTTTTATAGACGATTTATTAAAGATTTTTCTAAAATTGCTACTCCTTTGTGCAGGTTGCTCGAAAAAGATGTATCCTTCAAATTTGATGATTCCTGCCTCAAGGCTTTTGAAGAACTTAAGAAGAAGTTGGTGACTGCACCTATCATCGTAGCACCAGATTGTTAGTTGCCATTTGAACTTATGTGTGATGCAAGTGACTTGGCTATTGGGGCAGTGTTGGGACAGCGAAAGGACAAGGTGTTCCACTCCATCTACTATGCAAGCAAAACTCTTGACGATGCACAACAAAATTACACCACCACAGAAAAAAAGTTGTTAGCAGTAGTTTGGGCCTTCGAAAAATTCTGAGCTTACTTGGTAGGAACAAAAGTCATAGTCCACACCGACCATGCAGCAATAAGGTACCTATTTACTAAAAAAGAGTCTAAAGCTATATTAATGCGCTGGGTATTGTTGTTGCAGGAATTTGATGTGGAAATCAGAGATCGGAAGGGGACAGAAAATCAGGTAGCTGACCATTTATCCCGCTTGGAAAATCATGAGCACGTAGAAGAAGATGGACAGATAAAAGAAGTATTTCCAGATGAACATCTCTTTGCAATCACTCATGATTCTCCCTCATGGTATGCTGATTATGTGAACTACTTGGTGAGCGGAGTACTTCCTCCAGACTTCAAGACTGAAGCCAGAAAAAGGTTCTTACATGATGTGAATTTCTACTATTGGGATGAACCTTATTTGTTCAAACAGTGTGCTGATCAGTTAATGAGGAGATGTATTCCGGAAGAAGAAGTGGAGTCCGTCCTGCATAATTGTCACGCCTCACCTTATGGAGGCCATCACGGAGGAGACAGAACAGCAGCTAAGGTATTACAGTTCAGTCTATTTTGGCCAACCTTGTTCAAAGACGCACATGCATTTGTTAAAAGGTGCGATCAATGCTAGAGAATGGGCACAATCACACGGAAGCAGGAGATGCCTCTAAACAACATTCTAGAAGTTGAACTTTTTGATGTTTGGGGGATAGACTTTATGGGACCGTTCCCACCTTCCAGAGGGAACAAATATATTCTGTTAGCCGTTGATTATGTATTGAAATGGGTGGAGGCAATTGCTTTGCCTACAAATGATGCCATGGTAGTTGCTGCATTCGTGAAAAAGAATATATTCTCTAGATTTGGGACTCCACGAGCATTAATTAGCAATGAAGGGACGCACTTTTGCAATCGGTTATTAAATAACCTTCTAGCAAAATATGGGGTTCGTCACAAGATTGCTACAACATATCACCCCCAGACAAGCGACCAAGCGGAGGTATCAAATAGGGAGATTAAGCAAATTCTAGAAAAGACAGTGAGCGTGAACAGGAAGGATTGGGCTTCGAAGCTGGATGATGCTCTTTGGGCATATAGGACAGCTTACAAAACTCCAATTGGAACATCCCCCTACAAATGAATTTATGGAAAAGCATGTCACTTACCGGTGGAATTGGAGCATAAAGCTTACTGGGCAATAAAAAGGCTTAATATGGATTTTGAAGCAGCGGGCGAAAAACGGCTTATGCAGTTGAACGAATTAGATGAATTCCGACTATACTCGTACGAGAATGCCAAGCTGTATAAAGAAAAGACAAAAAGATGGCACGACAAGCACATCAAGCCACGCCATTTTGAACCTATCCAACAAGTACTATTGTTCAATTTAAGACTAAGGTTATTTCCCCGGAAGCTTAAATCAAGATGGTCAGGTCTGTTCGAAATGGTAAGGGTCACTCCATATGGTGCGATCGAACTACGGGCTTTGAACAGTGAACGAAAATTTTTGGTGAACGGTCAGAGAGTTAGCACTATTGGGGAGGTCTGATTAACAGGGATAAAACCAAAGTTGTGCTCACCAATGAGTAAAGCAAAAATCTGAGTCGTGCCGCGACGTTAAATCAGGCGCTTGTTGGGAGGCAACCCAATTTTTATCGTTTTTCTTAGTTTAACTTCTTGTTTTATTCTTTTAGACTAGAGAGGGGAGTACCTTTGATGTATACAATTATTATATGTAATGTTGTAATACATATAAGTGATACAAAAAAAAAAAGAAGGTGAAAATGTTTTGCCTTCAGCGCCCAGCGCTGCCTGTGGCACCCTAGGCAGTAAGTTCAAGACCCCCCAGCGCCGCAGGGCGCTAGGCGCCGGCTGGGGGGGGGGGGG
>MCJB01048188.1:62928-78099 GCA_002018475.1 Nicotiana obtusifolia | reverse complement strand
GGGGGGGGGGGTGTCAGGTAAGTTTTCTTCTTTTCTTTGTATTTCTTTATTTTACATACCCATACCCGATAACCCGATCCATATACCCGTTTTTACTCACATTAAAACCCATATAACTTCCCCCCATTCCTAACATAACTTAACATCACAAAAACAGAAAAATTCCCCCACTGCCCGCGTTCTTATTCTTCTTCTTCTCTAAACCAAAAGTTTTCAGATTTTCTTATTTTCTCCCATCTCCATTCCTCAGGTATGTTACCCTTCATCCTCTCATTTATGTTCTTTGTTCTGTTCTTCAATGTATTATATTTTAGTTAGGGTATTCATGTTCCCAACCCCAAAAATTCCCCATATATTTTTCTTCTCTGCGCAAGCTTTCATGGTAGTAAGTTGTCCGAAAAATTGTTTGCTTCTTCTGGTTATCGGAGTAGTAAACTATGATTCCCTCTACTTCGTCAACATTGGGAGGGTCACTACACTTCACCATTGTTGAAATTACTACTTATACTCCCTGCCCACAAGCTGTTTGTTTAAATGCCTGAATGAGACTTTTTATGCACCGGTGAAGTCTGAGTAGCCGACGACACTTTTATAGGCGTTTGAATTAAGTGTAGGGTATCTCGGGGGGACGTTACTAGTTGAGGGATAGGAATTTGATGCCGCAAATCTTCTTACGCCTTTACTTTTGTATATGTATGTTGTATAATTGTGTAAGATAGCTTAATCTATGTATATTATAGCATTAGCATATAAAGTGCCGAGCTTTCCTCTTTTGTTGCCGTTGTCACTTATTCACGTCAGCATGTTCACTATTTTTGACACACGGGGAAGTCTTGAGTACCCGTAATTTGTATTGTAACACTTGTTTCTATGCTTAGAGTTTAAGTGTGGGGTCTGTTAATGACATTGTACCTACGGTATATGTATTACACTTTGCTCACTTTTCTAGTTGCTCGTGTTGCAGGACATTATGGCACATGATGATGCTAAAGGGAAAGGTCTTGGAAAAGCCTCCGCTACTTCACAGATTCCGAAGGAACGAAAACAGGGAGAGAGCTCCACGAGACAATCCAAGGGAAAGCAAGTGGATGAGGGATCACAGCAAGTCCCCTCCAGGCCTCGTCCTCAATTAGAATTGGTTAATGATGCTGCGGCGGTATGGTATCGGAACTTCGTGCCGACTGGGCGCTATGTTTCCGAAATGGGCATAAACACAACTACTTTAGAAAGGCGGTTCCCGGACGTGCTCGCCAGACTACGCATCTCACGAATGGAAAAATTTCTGGACTGCCCAAGGCCAGCCAATTTGAGTCTGGTTCGTGAACTGTATGCCAACTGGAACCATCATCGCTCTATCTCTCATGTTCGCGGTACCGATGTGCCATTGGGTAGAGAAGCGCTGTGTAACTATCTAGGTGTTGAAAATACCGATCCACAGAGACTGCAACGCCTCATTAAGAGTCCCCCTTATGAGCTGATACGGCATACATTGTGTGGCATCGATTCAAATGCCAAGTGGAACAGGAAGCAGGGGAACATTCATCTCTCGATGGTTAGGCCGGATTTCAACAACACTGCCAAAGTGTGGCAGAACTTCGTGCAGGCTAGACTGATGCCTGCCGAACACAGTAGTGACTGCACTCGAGCCAGAGTGTGTCTGATCTTCTCTCTCATGACCGGCCGACCTATAAATATCGCTGAGATTATGCTCAACGAAATGGCCCGCACCAGATTCGGGCGGCAGATTCGGCAGTTATATTTTGGCAACCTTCTGACATAATACATGAGGTTCTTGGGAGTGCCTGAATATCCTGGGCACGATGAAGTGGTAGAGGCACTAGCAGGGCTGATGGATATCACTGCCGTCATGGAATCGTCGGCCAAGCTCACCCCCGTGGCTCGATTGGAGCTTGAAGAAAATTTCAACAAATACATGTACAACGCTATCAATCAGCTCATGAGCCGAGCTGGCATCACTGATGAAGAGCGCATGCACCTGCGCGATGATCTTTCCGGCGCGTCTAAAGAGATGTTAGGGATTACACCTGGAAGCCCTGTACATTCATCCGAGGACGCCAACACAGTGCAGGGCTCGGACAATGAGGGGGATGATGATGATGGCGCAACAAGACCTATGGTGTTGGTGCCTTTTGAGCTGGATTCCGATGAGACCAGCACGGACTGACAGGGAGTTTCTTCTCACCCTACTTTGTCTTTCATGTTTTAAATGCATCGGGGACTATGCATAATTTAAGTGTGGGGTGGGAGAGCTATTACCTGTGCTGGTATTGTATGTTGTGAAACTTGTATGTTTTGAAAATTGACATTATGTTGCTTGATAGTTTTAATTGATTAGTTTTGATTGATTTATTTATTTATTAGTGTATAATGATCAGTATTTTTGTTCTCTTAATAGTTGTTTGTTATAATTTTAGAAAAAAAAATACGAAAAAAAAAATATATATTTCAGATTTTCCCGACGATGGATCGTTTTCTTGAGGGATAAAATTTGATTAAAAACAACAAAAAGATTTTATTTATTTATAGGTTAGTTAGGTAATATTCCTTGGTTTTTCTTAAGGCACCGATTCTTTTCCAAGGATGTAGCTTGAACCGGGCAATTTAATTTCTTTTTAGGAATATTTTAGAAAGAACTGAGTTATGTAGCGATACTTCTTGACATAGTTAATGCTAGTACAATAGGCTATGACACATGATCTACTTCCCGTTTAGTTAAATTGTAAGCCTAAAGAAAATCCGTCCAAATTGTGACACCCCTTCTCAGTTGTTGACTTGTATATCATACAGTGTAATTACTGCGTAATTGTCTCAATTATATATGCTTGCTTGACTTGAAATTTGAACAGAACCGTCGTGATTGAGTCATGTGCATTGTGTGAGTGAGGTTTTGATTCTCTGTGCCATCCTGTATAGTCTAGAACTTGCCCCATGTGTTAATTGAAGCGAAATTGTAAGTTGGGCTAATCTAAGAAATGATATAGGCATTTTCTTGTTTGATTATGGATGTGCTTATCACATCGAATATAAATTTGTCCGTTACTAGCCCCTTTGAGCCTATAGACCTTTTTCTTTGGTACCTACATTACAAGCCATTCCCTTATTTTGTTCTTGAATTAGACCTTATTTGAACCTTTAAGGCACTTAGTCGCTACAAGAAGAAAGGGTAGAATTGGGGGATTGCCTTAATTATGAGTGGAACCGTGAAAAGACTTGTCGGTGCAATGAAGCTAAAATTAAGAATCACTAGCTGATGAATATTGGTATGGAGTGTGAAAAAAAAAAGAGAAAGAAAAAAAGAAGGAAAAAATTTGTTAGAAAAAAAATGTTAGTAAAAAATATATAGAGAAATACACCTCCTATTGATTTGTGCTAGTGGAATGATAGAAATGCTGAGTTGAAAAAGGAAGGCTGTGTATATGAGACAAGTTTAGTAATTGAAAAAGAAAAGTGTTCGAATTGTGATTGTAGTGTATTATATGCTTAAAAGGACTAGCCACTATTACCAGATATATCCTACCCGTCCCCTAGCCTATATTACAACCTTAAAAGTCCTAGTTGATCTTAGATTTGACTAACTCAATTAGTAGAAATATACACTACAGGCAAGCTTATGGTACTATTACAGGAAGCATATGAGTTCTTTGTGAGAGTGAGGGCATTTTGTTCAAAATTGTGTGATATTATTCATCTATGTTCACTCTTCGGATTGTGGTAAGGGCACATGATTTCATGAGCGATTGGTAATGTTGTAAATTCTCTTGTTAGGTAAGTATATGTATTGAGATTGCTTAATGGTTGCGAGTCGGCTCTTGAGGTTGGGTGATGACATTTGAGTTGTTGGATGATATTGAAGTATTGTGCTTAAGTAGACTTTACGGGAAGTATATGGATTAATTATGTGTTCATGCTTAATTACTAGTGTTTATTATGTTCAAAAGTATGATTTGATAGAAAAGTCGAATGCTTCGTGATGATATTAAGTGGATGTAGTCGGGAAGTTGGTAAATAATCCCGTTGCTCGAGGGCGAGCAAGAGTCTAAGTGTGNCAGATATATCCTACCCGTCCCCTAGCCTATATTACAACCTTAAAAGTCCTAGTTGATCTTAGATTTGACTAACTCAATTAGTAGAAATCTACACTACGGGTAAGCTTATGGTACTTTACGGGAAGCATATGAGTTCTTTGTGAGAGTGAGGGCATTTTGTTCAAAGTTGTGTGATATGATTCATATATGTTCACTCTTTGGATTGTGGTAAGGGCACATGATTTCATGAGCGATTGGTGATGTTGTAAAATTTATCTTGTTAGGTAAGTATATGTATTGAGATTGCTTAATGGTTGGGAGTTGGTATTTGAGGTTGGGTGGTGACATTTGGGTTGTTGGATGATATTGAAGTATTATGCTTAAATAGACTTTACGGGAAGTATATGGATTAATTGTGTGTGCATGCTTACTTGCTAGTATTGATTGTGTTCAAAAGTATGATTTGATTGAAAAGTCGAATGCTTCGTGATGATATTAAGTGTATGTAGTTGGAAAGTTGGTATATAATCCCATTGCTCGAGGGCGAGCAAGAGTATAAGTGTGGGGTGTTGATGTTTGGTGTAAAAGATATATATTTCTATGTAAATCACCTCGTATTTGGCTTTTGTGTTATGAAATTGGGATGTTAATTGCTTCGATTCATGTTAAATTAAAGTGTTTTTATGTGTAGGAATGAGTCCGGAGCAATTGGGGGCGAAACGAGCAAGAAACCAGACAAAACGAGACAAAAGCGGATGAAGAGGCATTGGGCGCCACAGGAAGCGCCTGGCGCCACCTGTGGCGCTGGAGGCAGAAGAGTAGAGGAAGCCACTGGACGCAGCGCCCTGGGGGGCGCCTGGTGCCAGCCAGGGTGCCGACGTCGGAACCTGTCCTAATTCGTCTAGAAGTCTACTATTTTCGACCCTACCCCTTCCCAACTCCTATATAAACCCATCCAAACTTAAGAGGGACATATAGAACGTGATTTGGGAGTCAATAACACTACCGGAACATCGCACGGAAGCAATCGATCATCAGTTCTTCATCTTTGTCTAGTATTTTTATAGTTATTTCAATACTCTATATTTTGATTGTTTTGAACATGAGTGGCTAATCAACCCTTGTTCTGGGGTTGTGATTAGCCATGAATATTGTGGTTCGAAGTTGTCAAATTCTTGTTTATAATTCATGATTATATGGTTGTTTCTTCAATTCTATGTTTAATTGCTTAATTGTTTGGCCGTCAATTAGGTTCTATCAATTATCTATGCTATGTTTGGGAAAACTATGTTTAGATTAGAAAAGAATTGAAGAAAGCATGTTCTTAACCTTTTTAAAGGGGGCGGATTCGTGGTTAGGATAGGAATATACTTAATCACCATGCTTAATTGAATATCGTGTTTTATTGCATTCTTGATAGATTAATTCCATAGGAATATAGGTGTTAATTTTATTTAAGAATAGGCGAATAGTACTTCGGAAGAAGACTATGAGTATGTTTATCGATTAATTAACAACCATACATGAATTATATGAACGGGAAGTTAATTAGAACACAATAGGATTGGTGAAATAATCACAACCCTGAAATATTTGTCCCCATTGATTTAACAACTCGTAATTTGATCTTTGATAATACTAGTTATAAATTAGAGCTGTAGTTTAGAATAATCCATCTATTGAACTCGAATTTTGCTTGTTTAAATAACAATATTAGTCCGTTAGAAAGTAGTTAATTTAAGTCCCTGTGGGTACGATAACCTGGACTTACAATCCTATATTACTTGTCGACCGCGTATAGTTGCGTGTGCGTTAGGAAGCAACAAGTACTGGCGAGGTAAGTCAAAACATCCACTAGACAATAACTTGTGTAAGCATATAAATCTAAAGCTAACAGTGGAAATAAACATCAATATAAGGCTAACAACTGAAGGGATATTAATATAAGACTAACAACGGAATAATGGAAACAACAAATGGCAACAAGAAGTAAGCAGGTGAAAACACGGCAAAGCAATCATGACTCAGTTAAAATATGAATAAAACAATTAGGATAAACAAATGGCAACTCAAGTAATCAAGTCATCCCAATACATGATTTACAACAAGATTCACCCCGAGGCACCACACCTCGTCATCACAAATCATAGGCACATTCATGAATCTAAATCCTATGGCACCTCGTGCCCACATTATTAATCACCTTCGCACGGTATAGTTCACGTGCTACGACGTACATTGTATCTATATCAATTTCCAAATAAAATATTTGAGAGATTTATTTAAATACAATAAGGCATAATAACAATCTTGAATAAAGTAAAGCGTCAAATGAGATAATGAGTTTATTGTAGGAATCAAGCAATGTAAAATAAAGTACAATTTGTATAAAATAAAGTAACAAATGAGTTTAGTTTAGCAATCAATAAGGTAAAGTAAAATAACATTTTTTTAAATAAAGTAAAACATCGAATAAGTTTATGAATTAGATATAGAATTAGTTAAAGTAAAGCGTGATATCAATTTTGAGTAAAGGAAAACATCAAATAGGATAATAAGTTTAATTTGAAAATCACTTATAGTAAAGCATGATTACCATTAAAGAAAATAGTAAAGCACCGAGTAACATACGAGTTTTATCTTAAAAATCACATAAAATAAAGCATATTAATATTTCTTTTATTTAAAACCATTATGTTACCAACAACTCGACAGAGTATGAGATAGTGACTCCACACAAGTAAATTCATCTTGAAAATCAATTTACCAAGTAACACGAAAGCACAGGTTGGCTCATTAAAGCAACACAAGAAATCACGTATAATGCATGACTCACATAAGAAGTCACTATCGTTCCAACACAAAAATAACAACAAATAACCAAATACAATCAAAATACAAGTGAGATGATTTAAGGAAAAATAATAACCGTTCAAATCAATAAGCATTTCCAATGTAGAACGTACAACAAAATCACTCCGAGGTACCACACCTCATATTCACATTTCAAAAATCACAATCACAATCTTCCTTATATGTCATGACCCAAAATCTCTCATTATGGGTCGTGATAGCACCTAGTTCCTAGGACTAGGTAAGCCTAACACATAGTAAGTTGTTAACAGATTTAAACCAATTAATCATTTAACATGAACCAGAAGTTCCCATACATAACCAACAACCGAAAATAGATATACAGCATCCCAAAACCGATAGTACGAAGTCATAAGCCTTTCTAAGATTAACGAAGAATATCAAGTGCACCATTGTTTGGAATAGAAATAAATAGTAACAAAGAAAAACTCTAGAAGGTGACTCCGAGGCCTGCGAAAGTGACGACAGGTATACCTTGAAGTCTCCGCAGCAACTCACGATCTGCTATCAAATGACTAGCACGCTCTGAGGTACCTGGATCTGCACAAAAATTTGCAGCAAGCGTAGCATGAGTACATCACGGCGGTACCTAGTAAGTATCAAGACTAATCTCAGTAGAGTGATGACAAGGTACAGTCGAGACACCTACTAGACATAATAACCTATACAAGTATTGATATAAAACTAATAGAGGAACGAATATCAATATAAATCTAAATATGGAAGGAATAACGATATAACACTAGAAAATTGGAAGTAGAAGTAACAAATAGCAACAAGGAGTAAACAAGTACTAAAGCCGTAAAGTAATCAAAGCACAGTTAAAGTCCCAGTGAAACCAAGTAGGAAAAACAAGTAACAACCAAATAATCAACCGTTCTTACACAGGGTTTATACAAAAATCACCCCCGAGGTACCAGACCTCATAATCACAATCACGGGTCCAATGTCACGAATCATAATCAATTGGCATTTCGTGCCCACATTACCAATCACAATCGCACGGACAACTCAGGTGTTTCACGAACAACTCACGTACTAATACCATTAATACCTCAGATCTGCACGGACAACTCATGTGCCAATAGTAACAATACCTAATATCCGCGCGGACAACTCACATGCCAACAGTCCAACCCAAGCATAGAAGGCAGGTATAGACGAATGCATGTACATGATTAATAAAGATCAAGATTCATACTCCTGGGCTGATATGGGTGACATGTTATAGTGTATGATTGTGCAAGTGTACTATCACAGCTCAAGTCAACAAGTAAAATTAGAGATACCGAGTAGCACATTCGAATCAACACAACAAAACTCGTAATATGCATGACACACACAAGAAGGTCTCACCACCACACAATTATCATCAATAGCAATGTCCCCAGGCCATCATGAATCATCCCTGACATAGCCTACCTTGTCTTGCCGCGTGCGCAACAATAAAGTAAATGTCCATCTTGTCTCACCACACGCGCATAATAATTATCCCATGTTGTCTTGCCACAACATATATATAGCCCGCTTTGTTATGCCGCATGTGCAAATATCAATGGTACTAATAGCACGGATAACTCACGTGCAAACACCCCGACAATCCTGGCAACAATCCCACATTTGCCAAAAACAAATCAACACAATATAACAACTCGTACCACATGTGCCCATATACCATATCGTTTCCATAACTAAAAATCTAATACTACAACCACATAGAGCCCATGGATCAACAAGACCGAGTACGACAAGAACAATAATAACGAGAAAGTTGCAAGTAAATCAACACAAGAATTACAACAACATGATAACATGTAATAATGACCTCAAGTAAGAGTGGTTCAAGAATAAGAGAGATAACATGTTACATCGACTTCAAATACGAATTAACCGACTATGAAAGACATAGCACGTAAACGACTTCATATAAGAATAAATCAATTATGGAAGAGATAACATGTAATAATGACTTCAAATAAGAACAAGTCAACTATGAAAGAGATAACATGTAACAACAATTTCAAGTAAGAATAAATCAACTATGGAAGAGATAACATGTAGCAATTACTTCAAATGAGAATAAATCGACTATGGAACAGATAACATGTAGCAATGACTTCAAATAAGAATAAATCAACTATGGAGGAGATAACATGTCAACAAAAGAGGCAAGACTTCAACTAAAGTATATAAGAGTATATTTGGCGATAAGAGATAGAACATGAACCAATAACTTCAAATAAAGCATGTAAGGGTAAATTTAATAATGGAGGATATAACATGATAGGGCAACTTCAATTAAATGCACATAAGAAATCTAAGGGTTTGAACTGGTCAAATTTACACTCATATTCACTCGTCACCTCGTGTACGCGTCCTTCACGTAATTTAAATAGTGCAATCAAACCAATCCCTACGGGGTAGTTCCCCCACACAAAGTTAGACAAGATACTTACCTCAACTAGGCCAAATCAACAGTCACAAATAGGTTTCCCTTAACAATTCACCTCTGCTCGGCTCAAATCTAACAAAAATTGACTTAATACATCAAGTAATGCAAGAGAAATCAATTCCAATAGATAAAGTTAAAATCTTCACACAATTTTCCAAAAGTAAAAAAAAAGTCAACTCCGAGCTCGCCCGGTCAAAACTCGGGTCCAAGTGTAGATTCCGACTACCCATAACCCCAGGAGTCCATATATGTGTTTGGTCTCAAAATCCGAGTCTAATTCGACTCTCAAATCTCAAATTTCATTTTTCAAAACATAGACAAAGTTTCTCAAAATTTCACTTTGATTCTCACAAATTTGATGTTAAAATCTCATATATAATAATATAAATAGTTGGAAATTGGTCAAAATCACTTATCCAATGAGTGTAGATGTCCCTCCTCAAAATCGCTTCCTATCGCGTCTAAGGTTCAAAGATATGAGAAATGAGGCTAAAATCCCATCTCCCAGCTTTTATGTTCAGTCGCAGGTGTCACAAATGCGAAGAATGATCACAAAAGTGACATCCTTCTCAGTCTTGCTAACACTGCAAATGCAATGAAATGTTCACAAATGCAAACAGGGAGCACATCACAAAAGCGATCAAAATGACCGTAAATGCAACTCAGCCTAGCCCAAGCCCCCATTGCAAAAGCGAACATTTAGTTTGCAAATGTGAACCTGAGAGACTCCATCTTTTATCGCAAATGCGATGTCCCCTGTCGCAAAATGTGAACATAGTCTCGCATTTGCGAGACCTGAGGCATCTGTGCAAAAACCAGCAAAGCTAGAATTCTTCCAAACACTCTGAAATGCATCTGAAACTTACCCCGAGCCCTCGGAGCTCCAAACCAAACATCAACAGATGTCTATAAACATAATACAAACTCGCTTGCACGATCAAAACCAAAATAATTTCTAAAACCACGAATCAGACATCTAAATGCATGAAATTTATATGAAACTCAAGAACTCTATAAACACAACCACGCATTTGATTCCTATCAAATCAACTCTGAATGATGCCAAACTTTGCAGACAAGTTCCAAATAACAAAATGGACCTATTCCAAGTCTGGAACAGTCAAACCTAAGGAATTTCTAAACCTTCAAATTGCCGACCTTCGGCAAAACAAGCCAAATCAACCTAGTGACCTTCAAATCCCATTCCGGGCAAACGCCCAAGTACAAAATCACGATTCGAACCTACCGGAGTCATCAAAACACCGTTCCGGAGTCGTTTTCACAAAATTCAACCCTTGGTTAACATTTTTAACATAAGTTTCTAAAATGAAAATCACTCATTTAAATAAATCCCAAAAAATCCGAAAATCAAATCCGACCATGCATGCAAGTCGTAATACACCATATGAAATCACTCAAGACCTCGAACTATTGAACGGAACACTAAAGCTCAAAACGATCGGTCAGGTCATTACATTCTCCCCTCTTAAACAAACGTTCATCCTCGAACGTGCCAAGAGTCTTTCCAAAGCCATCTAACCACTGTATAAACTCATCATACACAACACATAGGTGATCCCACATCACCTCAAACCACATAGGCCTGACAACACCGTCTCAACCGAAGATCATTCCTTCCACTCATGCCGATAAGCCTTAGAATCAGATTTTCACATCCACCAAGGGTCCTATTAACACATAAACACACTGCAATAACCTCATCTAGTCGTAACAGGTTATGCATACATCCACAAGGTATAAGCACACGACGGAACACATCACCCATATGCCCATAGCAACAACTCTGACTATAATAGCTGCCCTTTACCAAACCCGGCACCAGCAAATAGGCTCATAACTAGTCACTTGACCAACAAGCCACACTAATATGCCACCTAGGCACATGAATCACAATTCAAACCCAACAAGCACAACTCGAATATGATTGAACATGGATAGAGAAACATGCCAGAGAAATATCAAAAAAGTCCAACCAGTACAACTCTCCATCGATACCATACTACGGATCCAATCCACAAAGAATAAGTAAGACACGCAACGACCACAACGAATCTTATCCTAGCATAACCTCACCGCGGCATGTAGCTCAGTACAAACACATATGTCCACAAGAAACACCAGGTACACATCCTCCTCTAGGAATCACAAGTAAGATAAACGTCTCAACAAATAAAACACTCCACTAACTCAATCCTGTAGAACCAAAATCACAATGTGTAATAGATTTCCCATGCCTGTAGAGCACCCAAACCTCAAGTTGGACTAAACCAACTAGAAATCACATCAAAACCAACCATATTTAACTAACAGAAAGTCCACCCAAGCCTCATGACCCTCAATAGCAATCAAACCAGGGCGATAGACACGGGCTATCACAATAGAATCCCCAACTGGTGTGAAAACATCAACAAAGTACAAGAATCACAAAACACAATCATATCTAAAGCAAGGTAGGATGAATCTTACCAGTATGTGGTATCAGATCGAAATAATAATAATTCATCTCTATAATCAACCAAAACCATACATGTAATGATATCATCTGGTGTATCAGGCTTAGTCCAACCAGGAAAAGCATAACAACGGGCCTGGCCTCCCCCTCTATGATGACCTCCACCCGCCCGACCTCAACCCCTAGCTGATGGTGTAGGAATAGCAATAACTGGGATGGAACTCATAGCCTGAATACCCTGCTGTGGCACCCATCTAGAGTCTAGGACAATCCCTCATCATGTGGCTGGTATCCCCACACTCAAAGCAGCCTCTCCGCTGACGTGGCTGTAGAAGCTGTCGGGTACGGTACACCAGGATCCATGGATATCTGAAACACCACATGAAGCCTCAAGTGAAAGTTGAACTGGATGACCCACAAAACCTCTACCATGACGCAACCTGCCTTGAAAATAGGGATTAGTAGATCCTCCCAGTGCAAAATGAACTGGCTGATCCACAAAACCTCTACCAAACACTCTGAAACGCCGAAACTCACCCGAGCCCTCGGGGCTCCAAACCAAACATCAACACAAGTCTAAGAATATAATACGAACTCGCTCGGGTGATCGAAACACCAAAAATAATTTCTAAAACCACGAATCGGACATCAAAATGCATGAAATTTACATGAAACTCAAGAATTTCTAAAAACAAAACCACGTGTCTGATTCCTTTCAAATCAACTCAGAATGATGCCAAACTTTGCAGACATGTTTTAAATTAAAAAATGGACCTATTCCAAGTCCCAAAACCAAAATCCAACCTGATAGCCATAAAGTCAAAACATTGTCAAACCTAAGGAATTTATAAACCTTCAAATTTCCAACCTCTGGCAAAACAAGTCGAATCAACCTAGGGACCTCCGAAATCAATTTCGAACATACGCCCAAGTCCGCAATCACGATATGAACCTACCGGAGTGATCAAAATACCGTTCGAGGGTCGTTTTCACAAAATCAAACCTCGGTCAATATTTTCAACTTAAGCTTCTATAATGAGAATAACTCATCCAATTTAATTTAGTCCCGCTGCAATTCACAAAAGCTCTCCGTACTGTGTGACTGTTGTGAATAGTGTCACTGCTAAGACACGATGGTCGTTTCTCTATCGTCAGCCGGTGGAAAACCACCGGACTGGTCCCAAAATCTTCCCCATATCCTTGCATATCATCCCCAAAAAAAAGCACATCAAAATAACTCCCTAGCAGTTACAGATTTACAAAATAGCAGCGGGATCACTGTAGCGATAAATTGCCAGGGAGTTCCTAACACTTCCTCGATCGATTCTAGGTCAATTCGAGTCATTCCAAGTGCTGGAGATCCTTCTCCAGGTCCATCCCAATATCCACTCCAAAATTTAGAAGATTACACCGTGGTAATTGAGAGTTCTAATCAACAGAACAGTCGAAGACCAAACCAGTTGGTCGCGCATGATGATTCCCTAAACCAATTGGCTCAAAACCAATGCGAAACGACTCCTGATGTTCAGGAGATCATTTCCCATCCTTCAATTTCTAATTGGGTTGAGCCACTCTTCACAACAATGCAGAAGGAGAATCTCACCGTGTCAAGCACACCAGGTGTTCGACGAAATGCCAATGACACTATAGCAGCTCAATTGTGCGACCATGTCACTCCTCAATCTTCTCAAGTTCATAAGGAAACTAGTCGTCAAGCAAAAGCACAAGAATTGCTTCAAAAAGATGGTGTTCAAATTCTTTCTCCTCCCACTGTAATGCCGCAGGTTGGCAGTGTTGGTGTGATACCACAGTAGTTGTACAAGGCTCACCTGCTGTCCCAGGAAACTCCAATGACTACAAATCCCACAATCTAAGATCCTACAAGCATTAGTAAAGCTGCTAGTCTTGTGACTACTACAATAGCAGCACAACCTGCTTGACAACAGCAGCAGCAGCAACAACTGCAATCTGTTACACTCATCTCTGATGTTGATAAGCACACTGAGACACTGCCATCAACCTCAGCTCAAGCTCCCATCAAGGTCTCCTCCAACTTTGACAAGCCAAAACATCCCAAAAGAAGCTTAAAACCACCAACTAAGGACACAGAACCAACTACCTCACACACACCAGCAACTCAAGCAGTAGCAGCTAATACCAGCATATCTCAACTTCCTAGCACTTCTACAAAACCCAAAATTCAAGCCAACACCACTCCTCCCCCACCTACTGTCACACAATCATATGTCACTAGATTAAGAGCCAGACATGATGCAGAAATTACCCCAATTCAATTCACCCCACCAGTCATTACCACCAAACAAGGCAGGCCTGCTGTGCTTTTCAAAAGAGAGAATTAGATGGTCAAGTTTGCAGACATATGTAAATTCACAGTGGTATGAAAATTCCTCAACACCATGCCAAGAATGGAGATGATTAGGAAGAGCTTCACAGCTCAAACTGAACTCAAAGGAGGGGTGAAGATTTCACACTTCAATGCCAGGACAGTTTACATAGACCTTGATAATAAGTATGATCATGCCACAGTATGGACCAAGCAATACATGTATATACAGGGCCAAATGATGAAATTGGAAGCATGGAACCCAACATTCAAGCCTAATGAGGACTCACCAATAGTCCCTATATGGATTGTTATCCAAAAACTACCATGGTATCTATATTATATGGAGATTCTAACTCCTTTATTATCTCCTGTTGGTAAAGCCCTTTTTCTGGATCTTGCCTCATTTCAAAAGACCAGAGGCTGTGTTGCTAAGATCAAGATGCAGATTGACCTCACCAAAGACCTACCTACACATGTATGGCTAGGATATGATGATGATGTCAATGGAGAATGTCAATGGCTCCAGATTAAATATGATAACATCCTACAATACTTGTTATACTGCAGGCATCAGGGTCACTCACCTTAAACTTGCCAACTTAAGCTGAAAGAGGAGGACAATCAAAGAATAAAGGAGGATTCACCAGCTACAGAGAAAGATTTACCAGCCACAACTTCAAGTCACACAAAAGATAATCAGCACAGGGGTCAACAAAAGCCAAAACTGCAGAACTCCAATGTAACTGAAGCAGCAAGAGAGCAAAACAGTAACCAAAAAGCAGAGGAACATCAAAAGAGCAGGGATCACCAAAATCAAGGGGTAACTCCATCAAATGATGAATGGCAAACACAGAAAAAGAAGTACTTTAAAGTTAACTCCCAAGTCAACAAGAAGCAACAACAGATATACATACCAAAACAAAATACAATACAACTTGTTGATGTTGCATCCACATAGGAAATCACCAGAACTACACAG
>MCJB01048188.1:1277-62900 GCA_002018475.1 Nicotiana obtusifolia | reverse complement strand
ATACCCTCTACATCTCATCAGGTAACTCCAGAAGTATTGAATTCTATTCATACCTCTGGAGGCACCAACACTGTATCCCATTCCCATGATCCCCCTGTTATACCTGTTGCTCATGAAGTTGATGGAGGAATGGAGAAATGTCAGGAGAAAACTAGTTTTTTGCAGGATGGGGTACCTACTGGGGTTGGGATTCCTCATGTTTTGCATGAGTGTGCTAGAGCACAATTGATATACCATAGGATGGCCCCCCCAATGCCCCCACACTAGTTACTGCAGAGCCCCATACAGTTGTTGCAATGGGAGAAGAGACTTGTGATATAATCAGCTCAGATGAATACCAAATTGATCAGCAGGAAGATGCTATAAGAAGACTCCTAAAAGGGAAAGCCCCTGCAGTGTCAGATTTCAGCATACAATCCCCTAAATCCAAAAATAAGCCAAGCTAGAAGAAGAGAAAAGCCATGAGAAAACATTTTGCAGGAATCTCTATCAATGAACCTACAACAGATCAGCACCTTCAAGAACCTACTACTCCATACCAAAGCCGAGCTGCCAACTTGAAATGGAACCCTGATGTTGATACTGCCAACAAATCGCAGACATATATAGACCATGTGCCAGACCCCTCCCTTTCACAACCTTTGCTACATGCCAATGAGCAGGACAGGCAGGAGGAATTGAATAAAAACACTACTCTAGTACCTGCTCCACTAGAAGAGTGTCCTCTAAAATATTCTTCACAACATGATGAATATAGACCTATTCTCTTAGAGGATGAGATGAGTGGAGGCTTTGAGGATGAAGCTGGACTCAGTGATGCCACAGAAGAGGATCAACATTGTGATCTCCTTGCAGAAGCCATTAATGAGGAACAACATCAAAATGATATCATTCAGAACCAGGGATTATCTCCTAGAACATATAATCCATCACCAAGGATCATAAGAAACCTGGCTGCTAGAAGGAGCACTGTCCCACCAAACTCCAACCCCCCTCTATGTTTTAATGATCAGTACACTTATATGGAATGTCAGAGGTATTAGAACCTCTGGAGCCACTGAGAGACTCAAAACACTAAAACAAATCCATAAACTCTCCCTCATAGCTATTCTAGAACCATTCCTAGACTCTTCACATATCATCCAATACCAAAACCAACTATCTATGCATCATGTAGCTTCCAAAATCAATGACAAGATATGGATTTTCTGGGATAAGGACTTTTCTGGTACTGTCACGGACCAAGATGAACAACAAGTCACAATTGAGTTAAAGCATGCTGAAGCTCCTGAAATCTTCCATCTCACAGTCATATATGCTAAATGCAAACATTCTTTGAGGAGACCACTGTGGGACAAGCTAAGGAACAAAGCACAGAACTCTAGTGTACCATGGTGTGCCATTGGGGATTTCAATATGATTGCATCAATTGAAGAAAATATAGGGGTATTCTATACCAACTCAACAAAAGCCTGGAGTTTCTGAGCATGACTGAGGACTGTGGACTCACAGACCTTGGATACTATGGACCTAGATACACTTGGTCTAATGGCAGAGGCCCCTGTTCAATTGTCTGGAAAAGAGTGGATAGGGGACTGGCTAATGATAACTGGCTTGCTGCACACCCTGCCACTACCATTACACATCTGACATCTACAAGATCAGATCATTCCCCTCTTCTTATGGAAATCAATGTCAGACAGGATAATGCCACTAAGTATTTTAAATTTCTGAACTGCTGGACAGAAAATGCAACCTTCCTGCCACTGGTATAACAAGTCTGGAATACACCAGTTAATGGAAATGCAATGTGGATTTTCCATCAAAAAACAAAAGAACTTTGCAAAGAATTATCGAAATGGTCCAGACAAGAATATGAGGATATTTTTCAGAAAGTCAAGGAATTTGAAGAGAAAGTCAGAAAAGTAGAAGAGACCTGGGCACAGTCGAACAAAGAATCAGATAGAACAATTGCCCATGAACTCACTGCTCAATATGTCAAACATCTGAAGATTGAAGAGGCTGTCCTGAAGTAAAAAACAAAATTACAATGGTTTAAGGATGGAGATGCCAACACCAAATACTTCCATAGTCTGATAAGAGGCAGAAGAAGAAAGCTGTATATCCAAAAAATCAAAATGAAGACAATGACTGGATATATGGAGATGAAGCAATAGGTGAAGCTGCATGTGACCATTTCCACAACCTGTTCACTTATCCTGGGGGAGTCATCAGGGAAGATCTCCTATTTTGCATCCCTACACTGGTTATAGAAGAAGATAATCATCAATTCAACAAAGATCCTACAATGGAGGAGCTCAAAGACACTGTTTTCTCAATGAACCCATCCAGTGCTGCAGGTCCAGATGGCCTCAATGGAAAATTCTTTCAACATTGTTGGGATATCATCTAGTTTGATCTCTTCAATGTGGTGAAGGCATTCTTCTGTGGTCAATCAATGCCTAGGTACATGACACAAGCATGCTTGATGCTAATACCTAAAGTGGAATTCCCTAACACTTTGTCAGAATTTAGACCTATAAGATGAGCAATTTCATCAATAAGATTATATCCAAGATTATTTCCAAAAGAATAGCACCTATTCTCCCCAAGATCATCTCCCCAAATCAGACTGGCTTTATCAAAGGCAGAAGTATTTATGAGAATATTATGCTTGCACAGGAGATTGTCCAGGGAATCAAGAAACCAAACATAGGTGCTAATGTAGTGATCAAATTGGATATGGCAAGGCTTATGATAGAGTATCTTGGTCCTTTACATGTATAATGATGAGAAGAATGGGTTTTAGTGAAAGAATCATTGACATGGTGTGGAGAACAATGTAGAACAAATGGTACTCTGTTATAGTCAATGGCACAAGATTTGGCTTCTTTCATTCCACTAGAGGTCTAAAACAAGGGGAACCTCTGGCCCCCTCACTCTTCATTTTGGGAGCTGAATTACTGTCTAGGATGCTCAACAACTTCACACATGATCAGCTCTTCAATGGCTTCTATATGGAAAAGAGAGGACCTCAAATCACACACCTGAGCTTTGCAGATAATGTGATCATCTTCACCTCAGGCTGCAGAACTTCTCTAAAGAAGATCATGAAGGTCCTTCAAGATTATGAGCAGACATCTGGGCAGCAGATCAACAAAAGCAAAAGTCATTTTATGACTGCCCCCTCTGCTTTCCAATATACTACTAGGAGAATTCAGCAGGTCACATGCTTCACCAAAAAGGAATCCCCTCTAACCTACTTAGGTTGCCCCCATACACTGGCAGGAAAAGGATTATGCACTTCAATGGTATCATTTCTAAAGTGGTAAGTAGGATAAGAGGTTGGCATGGCATGTTATTATCTTATGGGGGTAGATTGATCTTAATCAAGCATGTCCTGCAATCACTCCTATCCACTTGCTGTCAGCAGTCACACCCCCAAAAGCTATCCTTAAACAGATAGAGAAACTGGCAGCTAACGTTTTCTAGGGAATGAACAAAGAAAGGAACAAATACCATTGGGCTTCATGGCACACACTATCATACCCATTGGAAGAAGGGGACATTGGACTGAGACCTATAGCAGAGATTTGTAAATCTATGGAATACAAACAATGGTGGGGATTCAGGACCAAACAGACACTATGGAGCAATTTCTTACTGGCCAAATATTGTAAGAGATCACACCCCAGATCAAAAAAATGGGGCTCTGGACAGTCACATACATGGAGAAGAATGATGCTCAACAAAGAAACTGCTGACTATCACATTCGATGGAGACTGCACTCAGGAAATTCCAGCTTCTGGTGGGATAATTGGTTAGGTATTGGGCACTTAGCTAATTTCAGACAAGGACAGGGCAGGCCTGGCAACATCAAGGTCTCACAATACTGGACTGACGGGCAATGGGATATCTAGAAACTCAGTCAAATAACATCTCAAATAGCTCCCCTGCCATAATCTCACACATTCTCCAAGTCAAAATCCATTATAACCCCCACATTAATGACACACCAATATGGCAGCCTTCTGCTTCTGGGGAATTCTCCTGTGCATCAGCATGGACTGTGTTGAGAGAAAGAAACCAGGTACTGCTCACAAATAAGATGATCTGGCACAAGAAAATACCCTTCAAATGGTCCTTTTGCCTATGGAGAGCATTGAGAAACAAGCTGCCCACAGATGACAGAGTAGCTAGGTTTGGAGCTCCAAGTGTTAACAAATGTGTATGTTGCACCAAAGCAGGGAATGGAACAGCGGAGCACATACTCAACTCAGGTCATTTTGCTCAAATCATCTAGAAGAACTTCAATGCACCAGTTGGGATTCAAAATCACAGGCAGCCCTTAACAATGAAGCTAATGAACTGGTGGCTGCAAAAAAGAGAGAATGAGGTGTACAAATTGGTCTTAGACACACTGCCAATCATTATATGTTGGAATTTGTGGAAGAACAGATGTGCAGCCAAATATGGGGGAAAATCATCATCAGTTACCAGAACACTGTACTCAATCACATCTGATCTGCTTCTGCTGCTCAGAAACTCTTATGCTAACATCAAATGGTCAGCCACCTGGCCAGAAATGTTCATGGCTATAGAGAGTTTACAGCATCACACTAATGTGCAGCAAGTAATTTGGTTGAAGCCAGCGGTTAGTTATGTCAAAATCAACTCAGATTGCAGTGCTTTAGGCAACCCAGGGAAAATAAGAGCAAGGGTCATCATTAGGGACTAGCAAGGTAATTTCATTCATGCTATTTCAAGTCCACTCGGAGAGGGTACTAATAATTTAGCAGAAACTCAAGCAGCACTCATTGGCATCAACTGGTGTATGTAAAATGGCTACACCAAACTCCACCTGGAAACATACTCTAAGCTGCTTACTCAATGGCTAACAGGATAGTCTAAGCCACCATGGACCTTAGATATGCTAATACAGGAAATCAAGAATTTGAGCCAACATTATGAAGGCTTTAAGTGCACTCATGTCCTGAGAGAAGCCAATGGTCCAGCTGATACCCTATCCAAACTGAGCCATGATTCCAACTCCCTAAGACACTATAACAGCCAAAGGGACTTGCCTGCACACATAAGGGGACAGGTCCACCTTGACAGTAAAGGCACCCCTGCATTTAGACATAGGAAGTCCAAAAGACTCAACTTCCCACCACACATGATGCTCCACAATGCACCTGAATGATTGACATGAACATATACTTGAGGGAAGAAATAGTAGCTCAACACACCATACAGCTAGGATACAGTAACACCAGCAGAAGCAGTAACCTGTGCAGCAGAATATTTATTCTCTTCTTTCTGACTGCTCTGTTGCAGGAAGTTACTTTCCACTTTTCATCCAGCCTAGTGAAAAATTCCCTATTTAAGCTACCAGCATATAAGCCACAATCATTAAGCCAATAGGATCTTCCCCCCTTAACATGTTTGTTGAGTTTTGCAGGTACAGGACATAGCACCACTTCACTGCTGCAGCCACAAAGGCAGCCACTAACATACATGGTGCAACATCTACTTCACAATTTGTTATTTTTGTAGGGAAATAGGCTTCTCCAGTGTATTACTAAAGCCAACCACCATAGCAGCAGCCTCCTAGTAGCAGCAACAATCAAATAATCATCATCTCATCAGCAACCACACACCACAGTAGCAGATAATACACAACCACTCAGGGGATGTATCAACAGCAGCAAAAGGCAATCACCACTTCAGCAGCAGATACAATTCTTAGAAGCAAAGCAGTGGCCAGTTACAGGAATAAAAAAAGCAGATAGGTTGGAAGGGTCCAGGATCAACACAAGTCAGCATTCAAATAGTCATCAGGTAGCTAATGACAGCAGCAACTACAACAACAGTACCAATGACAGCTGCAGTAGTAGCAGCATCATCAGCAGCAACAACAGTAATAGAGGCAGCGACAACACTACCAACAACAGTAACAACATCAGCAGCAACAACAGGGATGCATACTCATCAATGCACCAGCAGCTACCACCCATAGAAACACAGGACAATCAGCAGGAGCAGCACATACAAACACAAAAAGATTTCAAGAAATGCAGTAGTCACCAATTCAGATGCACTCATCATTGCAGAATCAGACATCACCATCAGCAGAAGCCACCAGAGCAGGAAGCATATGAGGAATGTAGCAGCTCCAAGAGTACATCAATTCAGCTAGTCATACCTGTATTGAGACAGAAAGATCTCATCAACACTAGCAGCAGCAGCCATCAGCAGAAGTCATGAATGCAGGGAGATATCAGGGCCATCACAATGCATCATCCTCAGAAGCACCACACAAATAACATACAGTCTCACAGCATTAACAGCAGCAATAATAGCAGCAGCACTGGCAGCAGCAGCAACAGTAGCAGCAGTAACATCAACAACAACAGCAAGATGGATAACCAATCAACAAGCCACAGATACATTCAGACAGCCAATTATCACATGCATCCAGAAGGAGATGGATATCCCAAAGGATCAATGCAGCTACATACACATCTTTACCAATCTCACAGAAGCAGCAGACTATCCAGAAGCAGCAGATCACACAGGTCCTGGTCATTGTTACAATTGCATTGTGTGGTATTAGCACTTTCAGTGCTCACTCTAATGCAATTGCAACAATTACCATGGTCCTCATCCTACATCATTGCTCACAGGATTAACACAATGCAGTTTTCTCACAAGTATAAGGCTGACAACATACAACTTTACAGCAGCAGCAGCATAAGACAACCATTCAGCAACAACAACAACAAATGCAACCACAACAGCAAAAGTAAAAGTAACAGCAGGAACAACAGCAGAATACACAGACATTCAACACTTCAACAGAAGCTGCAAGCAATAGAAACACAAGTGCAGCTCTTTCCCAAACACAACAAAAGCAGCAGTAGCAACAATAACAGCTACACCAGCAGCAACTGCAGCAGCAGCAAAGGCACCAGCAGCAACAACAGCAGTAGCAAGAAGAAAATACAATCACCACCCCAGCAGAAGCCACAACACACAGAAATAGAATACCCTCCACAGCAGTAGTAGAAACAATCTTCAACTCTGCTTTCTTTGCAATTAATGCCAAAATAAAGTTGAAGATTGTTACCTTCTGTTTTATGATACATCACGTAGAAGATTCCCAATTTTTGTTAGAAATAGACCTTATCATACAGAGAGGATACTATTTCAAATCACTTCTTTAGTAGATTTAGGAACATATGTACTCTTTTGTATAGTTGACCTAGATTCATTTCACACTGTTCTTATACACTGTTTTTATAAGATAGACAATCATCACATCATCATATGTCTAACCCATCACAACTATCTAGGTATACTTGGTTGTCAAGTCTCGATGACCAAGAGTGTACATTTTTTTTATTGGGAGGTAAGGTCTATGTCCCCTTCCATTTATGTATTTTATGTTATATATATGAAAATTAACACTAGGCATGCTGCCTAGTGGATTTGATTAAAAAAGAAAAAAACCTCATCCAAATAAACCCTGAAACATCAAAAAATCAAATCCGACCATGCACAAAAGTCATAATATCCCATATGAAGCCACTCAAGACCTCAAACCACTGAACGGAATACTAAAGCTCAAAATGACTTATCGGCAGTTGCATTATATCACCGCGTGAGCCTTGCATTTATGTCAAAAATATTTTTTTAAATAGCTACATGCGCTTTAGCCCCTTTATCTCACCGCGTGGCTTCAAGTAATTTCCTTACTAGCAACACGCGTATAAGTCCCACCTTATCTCACTTTGTGTGTCAATACCCACCCTTACACCATCGTATGTGTATCAATATCACAACATAATAATCAACTCGCACCACATGTGCCCATATGCCACAACATTTCCAAAATCAACAATACTAATGTTACAACAACACATAGCACAGGGCTCAACCACAATGTGCACAGGAATCTCAATAACTACAAAATAAACGAGAAATAACTCCACAAGGAATTGTATTCCAATAACCAACAATTTTGATCACAAAAGTGTTAATAACTCTTCAACAACCACAACTTCAATAGATCAACAAGGAAAATATTTCCATGAAATGGCAACTTCAAATTCTAATGCATAACATAGGCTTAACAATGAAATAGATAGCATGAAATAGCAACTACTACTAAATACATGAGAATAACTCAACTACGGAAAGAATAACATGTAGCAACAACTACTAATCAATGCATATAAGGGAAAACTCGAATATCGGAACTCGACCATGTAATAACAACTTTAATTAAAACACGTAAGAATATACTTGACAACGAAAGGTAGAACAATTAATAACAACTTCGATTAAATACTTATAAGTAACCTAAGAGTCTAAATACGACTAATTTAACATATAAGACCGTATACACACTCGTCACATCAAGAACACGTCTTTCACATAATCAAATAGTATAGTCAAACCCAATCCTAAGAGGAAGTTCCCCCATACAACGTTAGGCAAGATACTTACCTTAAACAAGCTAAATCAATTTACTAATAAGCCTTTTCCATCATAAATCCACTTCCGAATGGTCGAATCTAACCAATAATAAATATCATAAATAAAAGCCATGGGAAATAATTACGGATAATAAATATTCGATCTTTATCTAAAATAAACAAGTCAACCCTAGGCCCGCACCTCGGAAGCCGACAAAACTCACAAATTCCAAACACCCATTTTGAACGAGCCTAACTATACCAAATATTTTCAATTCCGACCTCAAATCGGCCTTCAAACTATCAATTTATGTTTTAGAAAGTTTTTAGTAAAATTTCCAATTTCTCCAATCAACTCATTAATCAAATACTAAAATTGTGGTCGGAACCATGAAATAATAGTAATTCCGAGTCAAAAATACTTACTCCAATCCAAGTAGTAAAAATTCCCTCCCATATCGCCGAAAACCGAGCTCCAAAACCTTATGAGAAAAAGTAACTAAATTCCGAAACAAGAAAGTAATGCAGCAGTTTTCCCAGCTTGGATCAAGTCCAAGATGATCCCGAAACTCACGTTTGATAAGAGCCATATGATCCTTGCGAGATTACACCTAAAGTAGCCTCTTGAATCACCCAATTTGGCTTTAAAATGAGGGAGATACTATGTTTTGAAGTTTTAAAAGAAATCTGAAAATTTCAGGGACATAAATGACATTTTCGTAATTACTTACATCGGGAAAAAAAACCAGCCATAAGAAAATCTTTGTTTTAGTACCCAAAACTCATTTGGAAACTTCTTTACACGAACCATATATGCATTTCTATCATTAAATACGCTACAAACCTGCTCGCGCATCCAAAACACTGAAAAGAGGTAATCTTGAACCCATATTGACCAAGGTCAAACTTCAAAGCCTTAACTAGTTTCTCAACCAATGATCTAAAACACACCCGAGCCCCTCAAGACCCCATCCAATTATACCAAAAAGTAAAAATACATCATCCAAACTTATCCAACCCTCAAAACACCAACAGGAACATCAAAACAAAGAATAGAGGCTCAAACCGAATCGAATTTCTCTTAAGTTCTTAAATCTTCATTCTTTTAAAAGAGTGTCCACATCACACTTAAACACTTCGGATTACTTTCAAACTTTGCATACAAGTTCAGTTTAACTATATACACCTATCTAAAGTCTCGGAATAGTAATTGGAGTCCAAAAACATCAAAGTCAACTCTTGGTCAAACTTATGAACTCTTAAGTTTTTCAAATTGCCAATTTTCGACAAATAGTGTCAAATTCTTCTAGGAACCTTCAAAACCAAATCTGAACATACTTACAAGTTCGAAACAATCATACAAACCTATCGGAACAGTCAAAACCTGATTCCGAGTTCATTTACCCCAAAGTCAAACCTTGGTCAACTCTTCTAACTTAAAGCTTCTAAAACAAGAATCATTCTTCCAAATCAATTCTGAACCGCTTGAAAACTAAAACCACCCATACACGCAAGTTACAATACATAATATGAAGCTACTTAAAGTCTCAAACCATCAAATGGAACTCTAAATCTCAAAACGACCAGTTGAGTCGTTACAATGCATTAGAATTGGAAGATACCATTTCATAGAAATACTTTCATTGTTTTATTAAAGTTGTAGTTGTTGAAAGCTATTAACACAGTTGTTGTTGAAATTATTTTTTATTGGGATACCTTTCCTTGTTGAGTTACTTCTCGTTCATGTTGTTGTTATTGAGATTCTTGTACACATTGTGGTTAAGCCGTGGCCTATGCATTGTGGTAATATTGGTATTGTTGATTTTGAAAATGTTGTGGCATATGGGCACGTGTGGTGTGAGTTGATTATTTTGTTGTGATATTATGGTAGGGTTTGATGCGCATGCAGCGAGATAAGGTGGGATTTATACGCGTGTTGCTAGTAAGGGAATTACTTGAAGCCACACGGTGAGACAAAAGGGCTAATGCGCGTGTAGCTATTTCTGAAAAAATATTTTAAAATTAAATACAAGGCTCACGTGGCGATATAAGGAATATTGTGATTGTGACTTATGAAATATGAATACAAGGTGTGGTACCTCGGTTGTGATTCTTGGCATACTTTCAATATTGAAAAGGCTTGTTGATTCGAACGGTTATTATCTTTCCTTCGTTTGTTTTACTTGTATTTTTACGGTACTTGATCACTTGTTATTCTTATCATGTGTTCACTCTTTGTTGTCTTAGTTGCCTTAATTTTCATTGTTAGCCTTATTATTGTACTGTTTTGATGTCTTTTATTTCCTTGCTTTCCGTTTTAATATTCTATTCAGATTTCTATGTCTAGTAGTTGTCTTTACCAGGTCTTGTCACTATTCTACCGAGATTAGACTTGATACTTACTGGGTACTGTTGTGGTATACTCATGCTACGCTTCTGCACATTTTTGTGCAGATCCAAGTACTTCAGCCCGTGCCAGATGCCAGTGAGATGATTTAGATGCTCCGGAGACTTCAAGGTATACCTGTTTGACGCTCGCAGGCCTCAGAATCACCATTTTCTGTTGCCTTTATTATTGTTTATTTCATATCAAACAATGTTGTATTTAGAGATTTCTAGTGTATTTTCTTTAGAGCTTATGACTAAGTTTCATCGGTTTTGGGAATTTTATGGCTATTGTTCCATTTTGGGTTCATTGTAATATTTTATCTGATTAATTTATATCTTAGTTCTTATTTCTGCTAAGTTCTCAATGTGTGTTAGGCTTACCTAGTCTTAGAGACTAGGTGCCATCACGACATCCTAAGGTGGGAATTTGGGGTCGTGACATAGATAATTCTTGATAATCAAATACTTCAAGAAGATCCACAATATACTTTCATGGATATCAGATACATCAAAGAAAGTCTGCATCATCTTATGTTCGAGAAACACGCTGATCCAACCCTCGAATCACGGAGATAATCAGGAGAGAAGAATCAAAGAAAATATAGAATTTTATTCGTAATTGATTGATAAAATTACTTTATTCTTTTGCTATTGCAATTATTTTTTGTGTGTCTAAAATTTGTTGCAAATAAATTTGAACCATCATTCGTGGGAAGAAGAATTAGAGGATTACGTATCTTTAGATTTGAGATATTCTAGAGATTGTGACCCCATCACTTGAAATCAAATATAATATTTGTCGCTATATTTCTTGTCTTGGTAATTATTTTTCCGGAACGAAATTTAGTAGCTAAAAAATTTCGACACGCCCTATGGGACCAAATCTGCCTTTCATCTCTTCTCTCATGGTGAAAAGAATATGGTGTCTTCTTTTTGATTCTTCAAGCCTCGTCTACTATTATCTTTTAAATCTATGCCCCGACAAGCCTTGAAGTAGGGGAGATTTGAAGACAACAAAATTTTAATGGATCAAGCCCATATGAAATTTAGGTTAAATCCTAAATTCAAGATACTATAAGACGATTTAGCAATTCTAGGAGTTTATTAGGGTTGTTTTGAGGCTACTCTATTAAAACCTAGCTTGGAGGCTACTCTACCCTAACCCTAAGTCACTCATAGAAAAAGGGATACATATTCCCTACAAATCCATCTTGAAAATGGAGATCATCTCGAATATCCCATAAACTCACTAGGTACTCACAAAGAGATCAAGATGTGGCCGGATATTCTTGATATCAAATATTTCAAGAAGATCCACAACATACTTTCGTTATATCAGATACATCTAACAAAGTCTGCATCATCCTATGTTCGAGAAACGCGCTGTTCCAACCCTCGAATCACGGAGATAATCAGGAGAGAAGAATCAAGGGAGAAACAAAATTGTGCTCACAGTTGATTGATAAAATTACTTTATTCTTTTGTGATTGTAGTTATTTTTCATATGTCAAAAATTTATTGCAAAAAAATTAGAATGCTAGTGGGACCAATTCTGCCATTCATCTCTTTCTCCTGCAAATTGAAAACATGAAGTTTCAAAATCATTTGTTACGATAGTCGAGTACTTCAAGTCTCATCTTCATATCTTGGGAAGCCTACACCCCGACAAACCTTGAAATTGGGGGCATTTACAGACATCGAAATTTTAATGGATCAAGCCTATACGAAATTTGGGCTAAATCCTAAATTCAAGACACTACTCTTGAAATTTTAGGAGTCTACTAGGGTTAATCGGAGGCTACTCTATCAAAAACCTAACTTGGAGGCTACTTACACTAACCCTATGTCACTCCTATAAAAAGGTTACATATTCCTTTAAAGAAGTATCTAAACATGGAGATCATCCCGAATATCACATAAACTCACGGGATACTCACAAAGAGATCAAGATGTGGACGAATAATTCTTGATAATCAAATACTTCAAGATGATCCACAACATACTTTTAGCGATATCAGATACATCCAAAAAATTCTGCATCATCCTACGTTTGAGAAACACTCTTCTCCAACCCTCAAATCACGGAGATAATCAGGAGAGTAGAATCAAGGGAGAAATAAAATTGTAGTCACAATTGATTGATAAAATTTCTTTAATATATTGTGATTGCAGTTATTTTTTGTTTGTTGAAAATTCGTTGCAAACACATGCATCTGAAGAAGATGGTTGAGAGAGAAAGTAAGTCTCTATCTAGAAAAACTACTTTCCTCTTTCTCTTATCCACCTTATGCTTTTATTTTGCTTGCTCCTTCTTTTGGCCTTCGATTTTAGTTTTATTTAAAAAAATTCTGTATTTGTTTCGGGTTTTCTAGCATTTTTCAATTTTCCTTAGTTTTATTTGTTATTTCTTGATGGGCATGTAAATATGTGATTCTATTTTTTAAGAGAATATTGATCTTATCGTCAGTCTGTCTCTGGGATTCTCCTTGCATTTTTGTTTTACTTTTCAATACATCGTGTGTAATATTTATTATTTGATATATATATATATATATATATATATATATATATATATATATATATATATATATATATATATATTCTCTCTTTACTCTGTCTTTGCGTTTCTTATTGAATTTTGTACATGCTTGTGGTTGATTGTTTCAACTCTTCTTTGAAGTATACTGAATTAACCATCAGGAAGAAGCAATTAAGGTATGTAACAAGATATACTATGAAGCAATGAGAACATGGAAGCAAGTAATACAACGGCGCATATACACTCGTCACCTCGCATATATGTCGTTTCACACGTAATTCACATAACATTTAGTTCAAGGGTTCCTAATTCCCTTAAATCAAGGTTAGCCCAACACCTACCTCACTCCACAACTCAAGCAATCAATCAATCACGGCCTTGCATTTTGTACAAGCATTCAAACCAACAAAATTTAGCAAATTATTAACCAAATGATTCAAAATAAGCTTTAGAAACTATCCACAAATGAAAGAAGTTCAATTTAGGTCATTTTTTGAAAAAGTCAACAAAAGTCAACCCGGGGCCTGCTTAAGCAAAATCGAGATTTGGACAAAATTCCGATTACTCATTCACCCCCGATCCCGATTATGTGCTTTGTTTCGAAATCTGATCCCAATTCGAGGTCTAAATCTCAATTTTACAAAAGTTCCAAATTCAACCCAAATCCGTAAGTTCTACCATGGAAATCCTAAATTTGATGTTGAAATCTCATGAAATGTAATGGTAATTGAAAAGAAATGGATTGCAGTCACTTACCAATGAATTTAGGAAGAAAAGTCTCTTGGAAAATCGCCTCTAGGGTGTTTAGGGTTGAGAAATTGGGAGAAATGAGCTAAGTCCCATTTTCCCCTTCTTTCACCCAGTTGCAGATGTCGCAATTGCGACATTTTTTTCGCAATCGCGAACATCGCAAATGCGAGGCAAGGGTCGCAAATGCAAACCCTGTCTCAGAGCTACAGAAGTTGCAAATGCGACATTTGGTTTGCAAATGCGAACACCCAGCCTTCGCAAATGCGGGACCAATCCTTCGCAAATGCGAAGGTTACCCAGGAACACACTGAGTTGCAAAAGCGACTTTGTCTTTGCAAAAGCGACAATTGTTCATTCGCAATTGCGAACATTTCCTTGAAAATACGAGGCTACCTAGTCCAGCCCATGCTAGCAAATGAGAACACTTGTTCGCAAAAGCGAGGCTCGCAATTGCGATTTAGACCTCGCAAATGCGAAACTCACCCGAGCCCCTCGGGCTCCAAACCAAACATGCACACAAGTGTAATAACATCATACAAAATTGCTCGGGAAATCAAACCACCAAAATAACATCTAAATCTATGATTCAATCCTCAAAATGAATGAACTTTCAAAGTGAAAGTCAAGAACACTAGAATCACGTTTAAGTGTCCGAATCATGTCAAATCAATTCCGAATTGAACCAAATTTTGCAAATAAGGTTTCAAATAGCAATACAGAACTATTCCAAGTTATAACATCAAAATCCGAACCCGTTAGGTAAAAAGTCAACTTTCGGGCAAACCTTGTAATTCTTCAACGTTCAAAAATGCTGGTTTTCGGCAAAATGAGTTATAATAAGTTAGGGACTTCCGAAATCACAATACGCACACACCGGGATCATCAAAACACTGATCCGAGTCCATTTACACAAAGTGCTGACCGTAGTTAACACAAGTCTTTTTGAATACAAAAATTCACATTTTCTTTAATTTTCACATAAGGATTTTCCGAAATAAGACACGGACTGTGCACGCAAATCGAGAAATGCTAAAAGAAACTAATCGAAGTCTCGAAACATGGGAATAAAGGCTAAATCTCAAAATGAGCTATCGGATCATCACATTCTCCACCTCTAAAGTAAGTGGTCATCCTCGAACGGACATAGAAAAGTACCTGGACTGGTAAAAAGGTGTAGGTATCTACTCTGCATGTCGGACTCAGACACCCACGTAGCTGCCTCGATCAGCTGACCTCTCCACTGCACTCGAACTGAAGGTAACTCTTAGACCTTAACTTCCGGACTTGCCGGGTAAGAATGGCCACTGACTCCTCCTCGTAAGTCAAATCCTTGTCAAATTGGATTGAGCGGAAATCTAACACATGGGATAGATCACCGTGATACTTCTAGAGCATGGAGACATGGAACACCGGATGAACTGCTGATAAGCTAGGTGGAAATGCAAGCTTGTAGGCCACCTCGCCCACTCTCTCAAGAATCTCAAAAGGCTCGATATACCTAGGGCTCAAGTTGCCTTTCTTTATGAACCTCATTACACCCTTCATGGGTGAAACCCAGAGCAAAACCCTCTCTCCAACCATGAATGCAACATCACAAACTCTACAATTGGCATAACTCTTCTGCCTAGGCTGCGCTGTGTGAAGTCGATCCTGAATCATCTTGACCTTTTCCAAGGCATCCTGAACCAAATCAATACCAAAAATCGAGCCTCTCCCGGCTCAAACCACCCAATTGGAGAACGGCACTACTTCCCATAAAGTGCATCGTAGGGAGCCATCCGAATACTCGATTGATAGCTGGTGTTGTAGGCAAACTCTGCAAGCGGCAGGAACTGATCCCAAGAACCTTCCATCACACAGGCGCGAAGCATATCCTCTAATATCTGAATGGTGAGCCAGAACTGACCGTCCGTCTAGGGGTGGAATGTTGTACTCAACTCAACCCGTTTGCCTAACTCACGCTGCACGACCCTCTAGAAGTGCGATGTGAACTGTGTGTCCCGATAAAAATGATGGACACGGGCACACCGTGTAGTCGAACAATCTCGCGGATATAGATCTCAGCCAACCGCTTTGAAGAATAGGTAACTGCTACAAGAATGAAATGCGCCGACTTAGTCAACCTATCCACAATGACCCATACAGCTTCAAATTTCTTCTGAGTCCGTTAGAGCCAACAACAAAATTCGTGGTAATACGCTCCCACTTCCACTTAGGAATCTCAAGCCTCTGGAGCAAACCACTAGGCCTTTGATGCTCCTACTTTACCTGTTGCCAATTCAAACACCGAGCTACATGCGCAACTATATCTTTCTTCATCCTTCTCCACCAACAATGCTGCCTCAGATCCTGATACATCTTGCCAGCACCCGGATGAATAGAATACCGTGAACTGTGGGCCTTCTCAAGAATCAACTCACGAAGCCCATCCACATTGGGCACACAAATACGACACTGCATCCGCAAAACCCCATCATCTCTAATGGTAACCTGCTTGGCATCACCGTGTCGCACTGTGTCCTTAAGGACAAGCAAATGGGGGTCATCATACTGACGCTCTCTGATGCGCTCATACAAGGAAGACCGAGAAACTGTGCAAGTAAGAAGCCGACTAGGCTCTGAAACATCTAACCTCATGAACTGGTTGGCCAAAGCCTGAACATCTAATGCAAGCGGTCTCTCACCAACTGGAATATATGCAAGGATACCCATACTCACAGCCTTTCCACTCAAGGCATCTGCCACCACATTGGCCTTCCCGGATGATACAAAATGGTGATATCATAGTCTTTCAACAGCTCCAACCACCTCCTCAACCTCAAGTTGAGATCCTTTTTCTTAAACAAGTACCATAGACTTCGATGATCCGTGAACACCTCACATGACACGCCGTAGAGGTAATGCCTCCAAATCTTCAATGCATGAACGATGGCTGCAAACTCTAAGTCATGAACAGGGTAATTCTTCTCGTGAACCTTCAACTGATGCGACGCGTATTAAAACACCCTACCATCCTGCATCAATATTGCACCGAGCCCAATACGCTATGCATAATAATACATCGTGTAGGATCTTGAACCTCTAGGTAACACCGATATTGGCGCCGTAGTCAAGGCAGTCTTGAGCTTCTGAAAGCTCAACTCACACTCATCCGACCACCAGAAGGGGGCACCTTTCTGGGTCAATCTAGTCAATAGGGATGTGATGGATGAAAACCCTCCACGAACCAGTAATAATACCCCCCCCCCCAAAACCCAGGAAGCTTTGAATCTCTATAGCTAAAGTAGGTCCATGCCAGTTCTAAACTGCCTTAATCTTCTTAGGATCCACTTTAATGCCCTCGGCCGATACGATATGCCCCAAAAAAGGCGAATGAGTCCAACCAGAACTCACAATTTGAAAACTTGGCATACAACCGACTATCTCTTAGAGTCTGAAGTACAACTCTAAGATGCTGCTCATGCTCCTCTCGACTGCAGAAGTAGATCAAGATATCATCAACGAATACAATGACAAAATAATCTAAATAGGGCTTGAATACCCGGTTCATCAAATCCATAAATACTACTGGGGCATTTTTCAACCAAAATGATATCACTAGGAACTCATAATGCCCATACCGAGTTCGAAAATTTGTCTTAGGGACATCCGATGCCCTAATCTTCAACTTATGGTAGCCAGATCGCAATTCAATATTCGAAAACACTTTGGCACCCTGAAGCTGATCAAATAAGTCGTCAATCCTCGGTAATATGTACTTGTTATTGATAGTCACTTTGTCCAAATGCCGATTGTCTATACACATCCTCATCGAACCATCTTTCTTCTTCATGAACAATAAGGGCGCACCCCAGGGCGGGACACTAGGTCTAGTGAATCCCTTATCAAGTAAATCTTGCAACTGCTCCTTTAGTTCCTTCAACTCAGGCGGGGCCATACGGTATGGTTGAATAGAAATGGGCTAAGTGTCCAGAGCCAAATCAATACAGAAGTCAATATCTCTGTCGGGTGGCATCGCCAGCAGATTTGCAGGAAACACCTCTGGAAACTCACGCACAACGGGTACCGAATCCATGGAAGGAACCTCTGCACATCAAGAATCCAAATAAGCTAGACATCCGTTCTCGACCATACGCAGAGCCTTCACATAAGAAATAACCTTGCTAGTAGAATGGCCAGGAGTCCCCTCCACTCTAATCGGGGCAATCCCGGTATGGCTAAGGTTACTATCTTGGCGTGACAGTCTAATATAGCATGATAAGGTGACAACCAATCCATACCCAAGATAACATCAAAGTCCACCATATCAAGAAGTAGGAGATCTACACTAGTCTCAAGGCTCCCGATAGAAACCACACACGAGCTATAGACACGATCTACAACAATAGAATCTCCCACTGGCGTGGACACATACAGGAGCACTCAAAGAATCACGAGGCATAATCAGATATAAAGCATAAAAGGATGACACGTAGGAATAAGTAGAGCCATAGAACTAAAGTATTTCTATGGCAAATAGGAACAATAAATGTGATGACGGCGTCAGATGACTCTGTCTACGGTCTAGCTAGGAATGCATAAAAATGGGGTTGGGCTCCACCACTTTGACCTCTGTCCCTAGGGCGACCCCTAGCTGGCTAGCCTCTACCTCTAATGGCCTGACCTCCACCTCTAACGATCTGACCCCCACCTCTAGCTGGCTATGTAGGCGGTGGAGCGATTGGTGCCGACATGATGGCACAAGTACCCTGTTGAGGACTACTACTCAATAATCTAGGGCAATACCTCCTGATGTGACCTATGCCCCTACACTCAAAGCACTCTCTTGGGTGCTGAGGCAGCTGAAGCAAAAACTGACCCTGACGGCTCGAATAGCCACTGTAGTAACTATGACACGGTGGTGCACTGATATGAGCTGAACGTGCACTAAATGTTGGCTGCTCAGGACGAGACCCATAAGAACCATGACACCCTGAAGTACTATGGGCTACCTGGAGAGCTGACTGAATTGGCCTAGGAGGATGGCCTCTACCAAAAGAACCCTTGCCTCCATATGAGGCACCACTTAAACCGCCGAATGACGAGGCCTCTTATCGGACACTGACCCCCTCTCCTAACCACGAACCATCTTGATCCGTCTAGCAATATCTACGACCCTCTAAAAAGAAATATCATCCCCAATCTCCTTGGCCATTTGTAGCCTGATACTGAAGGTGAGTCCATCAATGAGTCTCCTCACTCTCTCCTTCTCTGTAGGGATTAAAACAATGGCATAGCGAGCTAGGTCCACAAATCAAGTCTCATACTGGGTAATAGTCATGCTACCCTGCTAAAGACGCTCAAACTGTCTGCGGTAATCCTTTCTTAGAGCGAAAGGAATGAACTTTTCTTGATGTAGCTATGAAAACTGATCCTAGGTAAGTGCAGGTGAACCAGCTTGTCTAGTCAACACATAATCCCTCCACCATCTCTTGCAGAACCGGTCATCTGGAACACTGTAAAATCGACCCCATTAGTCTCAACTATACCCGTATTATGCAACACCTCATTGCAACGATCCAAGTAATCCTGTGGGTCCTCAGAAGGTGCACCGATGAAATTAATAGGAAATAGCTTGATAAACTTGTCCAGCCTTAACAAGGTCTCAGAAGACATAGCGGGCTTATCACTGGCATGGGCTGCAACAACCGGCTGAGCTACCCTAACTGGCTGGGCTGCTGAAGTCTGATACAAGGGAACCACCAGCTTCGAGGAGTGTAGTGGGAGTCTTTGCTCCTCCCCCAGCCTGAGAGATGGCTGGTGCCACAAAAAATGCACCGGTCTGGGCCACACTCTCCATAAGGCCCACCAAGCGAACTAGAGCGTCCTGAAGCACTGTGGCTATGAACCCCTCCGGGACCTGAGCTGGTCCGACAGGTATGGTCTAAGCTGGGACCTTCTTCTCGTGATCAATCTGAGGCTCCACTATAGGTACTGCTGCTCAAGCCCTAGGCTGAGCTATGTCTCTGGCCGGCCTTTGGCTCGGTCTCTGCCTCGGCCTCTACCCTTGGTAGTAGTTGCCACAGGGGATTCGACTCCTGTCTGGCTGCAGATGTTGTGCTTGTTCTTTCCATCTGCGAGAGAACAAGAATAAAATGGTTCAATCATCAATAATAGAATGAAATTGCATGATAGAGAAAGAAATAAATGAAATTTTTCTTAAAACTCCATAGCCTCTGGAAGATAAGTACAGACGTCTCCATACCAATCCTCCAGACTCTATAAAGCTTCCTTATAAGTCGTGAGACCTAGGCAACCTAGTGCTCTAATACCAACTTGTCATGACCCGGAATTCTCACCCTCGGGACCCTGATGGCGCCTAACATTCATATGCTAAGCACGCCAACATTAGCTATATCTATTAACAATCTTTAACAATTTCTAAATTTAATGACAATAATAAAACTGAATAGTCTGAAATACGGCAATAAACTAATAAGCGACAAAATCCAAATACAAATCTCGGAACTGGTGTCACGAATACATGAGTATCTAGAATACTACAGACAATGTTATGAAATAAACATAACTGTTTGAATCAGAATAAACAGCTAAAATGAAGTACACAGGGACTTCAGAGCTGTAGACATCGTGCGGCTATACTTCTAGTCTCCACTGATAGCTAGATCAAAGCAAGTCTACTGAATGTCGCTGGGACCAACTCTGGTATCTGAACAAGAAGTGTAGAGTGTATTATTAGTACAACCGACCCCGTGTAGTCGGTAAATGCCGAGCCTAACCTCGAAAAAATAGTGACGACGCTAAGGCGGGTCACCTACAATAACCTGTACACAATAATAATAATAACAGAAAGGACAGGAACGAAAATAAAACAGTTACTTCATAACAACGAACTCAAAATCCACTACCAGACGGCCCAGAATAACAAGTCACATAAACTCATCTCAGATACCATAGCCAATTCAACAATCACAAACAAATATAATTTTAATCAATCTGTTGCGGCGTGCAACCCGATCTCACAATATCAACTTTAAACAATCTGTTGCAGCGCGCAACCCGATCCCACCATATCATTATCTGTCAATATCATAATCTATCCTTATTTTGCCATTTCAATTCATTACCTTTCAATTTCCGTTGCAGCGTGCAACCCGCTCCCCAAACAATTTCAATCAACAATAGCAAATCAACAACCAAAATTTACAAGAAATTCTACATCAAGATGTACTAAGCAATGGAAAATAACATAATAATCAAATAATCTCGAACAACTCAAATGTCTCAACCTTATCACTCTACGATATCTATCCACTTAACAGCTTATACAAATGAAACTACATAATTGAAGGCAACATGTTACGAAACTATAAGACAAGCGAGACATAGGACAATTTAGATATGTAAGAAAAGAAATTAGAGACAAGTAGCTAATAAGCATGAAAATTATGGAAGGGACATACAATTTAATGCAAGAATAGCTAAATGACAAGTAACAATTATGGCATGGAAGTCAATTAAGCATGTAGCAATTAAGGAAAGTAACAAGATATACTATGAAGCAACAAAAACATGGAAGCAAGTAATGCAACGGTGCATATACACTCGTCACCTCGCGTATACGTCGTTTCACATGTAATTCACATACCATGTAGTTCAAGGGTTCTTAATACCCTCAAATCAAGGTTAGACCCAACACTTACCTCATTCCGCGACTCAAGCAATCAATCAATCAACCACGACCTTGCCTTTTGAACAAGCCTCCAAAGCAACAAAATATAGCAAATTATTAACCAAATGATTCAAAATAAGCTTTAGAAACTACCCACAAATGAAAGAGGTTCAATTCATGTCATTTTTTAAAAAGTCAACAAAAATAACCCCGGGCCCTGTTTTGTGATTTGTTTCAAAATCCGACCCCAATTCGAGGTCTAAATCTCAATTTTACAAAAACACTTCCAATTCTACCCAAATCCCTAATTTCTACCATAGAAATCATAAATTTGATGTTGAAATCTCATGAAATGTAATGGGTAATTGAGAAGAAATGGATTACAGTCACTTACCCATGAATTTAGGAAGAAAAGTCTCTTGGAAAATTGCCTCTAGGGTGTTTAGGGTTGAGAAATTATGAAAAATGAGGTAAGTCCCATTTCCCCCCTCTTTCACCCAGCTGTAGATGTCGCAATTGCAATGTTTTGTTCGCAAATGCGAACCCTGTATCAGAGCTTCATAAGTCGCAAATGCGACATTCGGTTTACAAATGCGAACACAAAGCCTTTGCAAATGCGTACCATTCCTTCGCAAATGTAAAGGTTGTGCAGGAACACTGAGTCGCAAATTCGACTCTATCTTCACAAAAGCGGCTACTGTTCATTCGCAATTGCACAAATTTTCCTCGCAAATGTGAGGCTTCCCAGTCCAGCCCATGCTTGCAAATGCGAACACTTGTTCTTAAAAGTGAGGCTCGTAGTTGCAAGCCAGACCTCGCAAATGCGAGATATGCACAGCACTAGCTATTCCAACCTTAACCAAACTCGTCCGAAACTTACCCGACCCCCTCGGGCTCAAAACCAAACATGCACAAAAGTTTAATAAAATCATATGCACTTGATTGCGCAATCAAATCACTAAAATAACATCTAAATCTACAAATCGTTCCTCAAAACGAATGAACTTTCAAAGTGAAACTCAAGAACCCTAGAATCACATTTAAGTGTCCGAATCATGTCAAATAAATTTCGAATTCAACTAAATTTTGCAAACAAGTTTCAAATAGCAATACAGAACTATTTCAAGTTTTAACATCAAAATCCGAACCCGTTAGCTAAGAAGTCAACTTTCGATCAAACCTTGTAATTCTTTAACATTCAAAAACGCTAGTTTTTGGCAAAATGAGTCAAAACAAGTTAGGATTCAATTCCAGGCATACGCCCAAGTCCCAAATCACGATACAGACCCACTGGGACCGTCAAAATAATGATTCGGATCCGTTTACACAAAATGTTGACCATAGTTAACTCAAGTCATTTTCAAGATAAAAATTCACATTTTTTTTCAATTTTTCACATAGGGATTTTTCGGAATCAGACACAGACTGCGCATGCAAGTCGAGGAATGCTAAACGAAGCTAATCGAGGTCTTGGAACATGGGAATAGAGGCTAAATCTCAAAATGACCTATCGGGTCATCGCACCTAAACCGATCAAAAACCACATATAACACGTGTACCCACTCATCACCTTGCGTATACAGCTTTCACATGACACAAATGACCCAACCAATCTCAAATCCTAAGGGGTAATTCCTCCTCACAAAGTTAGGCAAGATACTTAACTCAACTAGGCCAATTCAACTCTTGAAAATAGCCTTTCCGCTAAAATTCGCCTCCACACTGCTCAAATCTAACCAAAATCTACTTAATAGCATCAAACAATGCATGGAAATCAATTACAATAGATAAAGCTATGATCTTTACACTTTTTCCAAAAAGTCAACCCGGGGCATGCCCTGTCAAACCCGAGTCCTATGATAGATTCCGACTACTCATGATCCCATGAGTCCATATATATGATTAGTTTCAAAAACTTGACAATGTTTCACAAATTTTCACTTTGATTCACATGATTTTGATGTTAAAATCTAAGACATATTGGTGAAATATGATTAGAAATCGATTATAATTACTTACCCAAAGTTTGTAGATGAAAATTCCCTCTCCAAATCACCTCTTACCGAATCTAGGGTTCTAAAATGAGAGAATATGAGATAAAATCCCAACTTCCAGCCTTTTTGATTAGCTGTTGATTTCGCAATTACGGCACGGGTTCAAATTTTTGAACCCTCGCAATTACATCACAAATTCGGCCATTGACCTTCCTACTGGGACCTCACAATTGCGATCAATGGGTTCACAAATGCGGACCCTGCCCCCTTTGCAAAAGCGACAATGTAGTCGCAAATTCGAGCTACCCAAAGTCCTAGACCACTTCGTAATTGCGAGCCTGATATCGCCATTGTGATACCAGAGGCCCCCCTTGCTAAACTCGCAATTGCAAACCTGGTGTTCGCAAATGCGATACCTGAAGCATCAGCACACCAGATTCTGTAATTTCAATCCAAAACACTCCGAAACGTCCAAAACTGATCCGAGCCCTCGGGGCTCAAAACTTAAAATCCACACAAGTCTAAAAACATCATATGAACTCCCTCGTGCGATCAAAATTCCAAAATAACATCTCAAACTATGAATAGAACACTAAAATGCATAAGTTTCAAACTGATTCAAGAAGTTCTAGAATTCTAACAAGACGTCCGAATCCTACCAATTCAACTCCAAATGATATCAAATTTTGCTGACAAGGACTAAATAGCATAACGGACATATTCTAAGTCCCAAAATAAAATACCGAGTTCAATATCTAAAAGTCAACCTAGGTCAAAAGTTTTAATTTTCGAAATCACGATAAAAATATATCGGAGCCATCAAAACACCGTTACGGGGTCGTTTTCATAACAGTCAAAGTTTTCCTCAACATTTTTAATTTAAGCTTCTAATTCAAGACTCAGAGGGTCCTAATCAACCTGAAAGCTTTCTGAAATGAAACTAACCAACCCCGCAAGTTATAAAGTAATAAACACACACGTATGAACCATAAAAGTGGTAACGGGACACAACTACACAAAACGACCGGTCGGGTCGTTACATTCTCCCCTTCTTAAACAAACGTTCATCCTTGAACGTGCATAAGGACATAACTGACGTGGGGAATGGATGAGGATAATGACTCTGCATGTCGTGCTCAATCTCTCAGGTCGCCTCCTCGACCGGATGACCCCTCCATTGAACCTTCACTGAAGCAATTTCTTTGATCTCAACTTCCGGACCTATCCGTCCAAGATAGCCACCGGCTCCTCAATATAAGTCATATCATCGTCCACTATGCGGAAGTCTAAAACATGAGAAGGATCACCATAATACTTCCGAATCATAGAAACATGGAACACCAGATGAACCGCAGACAAATAAGGTGGCAATGCAAGCTTGTAGGCCACCTCACTGATCCTCTCAAGGATATCAAAAGGTCAGATATACCTAGGACTCAACTTGCCCCTCTTTCCGAACCTCATAACATCCTACATGGGTGAAACCCGGAGCAAAACTCTCTCTCCAACCATGAATGCAACATCTCGAACCTTTCGATCTGCACAGCTCTTCTATCTAGATTGGGCTGTACAAAGCCGATCCTAGATCAACTTGACCTTCTCCAAGGCATCTCGAATCAAATTCGTGCCTAATAACTTAGCCTCTCCCAACTATAGAACGACACCGTCTCCCATATAAGGCCTCATAAGGAGCCATTTGAATACTCGATCGGTAGCTGTTTTTGTAGGCAAACTACGCAAGCGGTAAGAACTGATTCCAAGAATCCCCAAAATCCATAACGCAGGCACGAAGCATATCCGCTAATATCTAAATGATGCACTGGGACTGTCCGTCCGTCTGGGGGTGAAATGATGTACTCAACTCAACCTGTGTGCCTAACTCACACTATACGGCTCTTCAGAAATACGATATGAACTGCATACCCGAGTCAGAGATGATGGATACTGATGTTTAGCGTATAGCATATATATATTTCTATGTATATCTCCTCATAGTTGACTCTTGTTCTGTGAAATTGGTATGTTAAATGCTATGATTTATATTAATTTGAAGTGTTTTTATGTGTAGGAATGAGTCGGGAGCAATTGGGGGCGAAACGCGCAAGATTTGAGCCAAAACGAACAAAACTGGACGAAGTGGGCATTTGGGCGCCACTTGTGGTGCTCGAGACAGAAAGTTACTGGAGGCGGCGCCCTGGTGGGCGCCTGGTGCTACCCAGGGTGCCGGTGACGGGATTTTATACAATTTCGCCGGGACAAGGTTATTTCGGCTCTAGACCTACCCAACACGTATAAAAGCAAGACTAAACCTATTTTTGAAGGGGAGATGCCACTTTGGAGCAAAAACACACACGGGGTCGTGAGGAAGCGAAGAATTCTCAATTTTCTTCAATCTTTTTCAAGTATTTTCCAATTGATTCAATATTTATGCTATTGTGTGATTATATTATGAGTGGCTAAACACCCATTGTTCTTGGGTTGTGATTAGACATGAATATTGTTGTTTAACATTAACTTAACCTTGATTATAATTCACCAACATATGGTTGTTTCTTCAATTTTGTGTTTAATTGCTTAATTGTCTGGCCAACAGTTAGGTTCTATTTACTATCTATGCTATGCTTGGGAAAGCCGTGTTTAGATTAGAGAAGAGTTGAAGAGAGCATGATCTTAACCCTTAGGGGGAGCGGATTTGTGGTTAGGATAGGAATATACCTAATCACCGTGCTTAATTAAATATCGTGATCTTATTGCATTCTTAATAGATTGATTTCATAGGAATATAGGCGTTAATCTATTGAGGATAGGTGAGTAGTACTTCGGGAGAAGGCTAAGAAAGCATTTATCGATTAATTAGCAACCACGAGTGAATTATATGAAAGGGAGAGTTAATTCGAACACAATACGATTGGTAAATCGATCACAACCCTGGAATACTTGTCTCTATTGAATAAACAACAATTAACTAGTTACTTGATAATTTAGTTAGTACTTAGAATTGTAGTTTAGCAGAATTAAACTCTTGAACTCAAATTTCTCTTGAGTGAATAACAATATTGGTGTGTTAGTGAATAGTTGATATAAGTCCCTGTGGGTACGATATCTGGACTTCCAAATCCTATATTACTTGTCGGCCACGTATACTTGCGTAGGTATAGAAATATTAGATGTATGGTGTAGGACGTGTAAATTGGGTATATATAAGGCTCGGGGGATCGGGATGTTTATCAAAAAAAAAATGATTGTAGCGTGAACAGAGCCCAGGCCAGCGCCCGGCGCTGCCTTTGGCGCTGTAGGCAGAGAGTTTCAAGACCCCAGCACCACCAAGGGCGCGAGGCGCCAGCTGGGGGGGGGTCAGGTAAGTTTTAATTTTTTTCTTATTATTTTACTCTCAACCCATACCCATTTAACCCAACCCAAATACCCATTAGCACTAATACTAATACCCATATCCTTTCCCAAACCCACCCAAACACCAACAAACACAAAAACAAAACGCAGCCTCTTCTTCTGCCCGCGTCTTCTTCTTCTTCAACTTCTTTACAAATTTTTTTTTTCTCAATTTTTCATTCTCTCTCGCACTCCTTCTCCAGGTATGTTCTTCTTCTTCTCTTCTATTTATAATGTGTTTTCATTAGTAGTTATCCAAACTCCGATCCCCATAGCTTTATATTATAGTTTCCCACTCCCTCATGTAGTCCTTATGACACCTTGATGGTGGGTATGTTGTTTTGGTCGAAATTTGTGGATTTCATGTGTATTCGGAGTAGTAAACTAGAATTCCCTCTACTTCGTTGAAAATTGGAAGGGCCATCATGTTCCACCATTGTTGAAATTTAAGAACACACTTCATGCCCACATTGTGTTTGTTTAAATGCTTGAGTGAAAATATTTGTGCACCGGTGAAGTCTGAGTAACCCGATGCACTTGTGTATGCATTTGGGCCAAGTGTGGGGTGTCTAGGGATATTTTTACATTTTGGGGGATGTGACTTTGATGCGGAACATGTTCTTACACCATTGCTTTTGTATGTTGTATGTTGTATGTTGTAGAATCTTGTAAGTTAGCCTAATTTAGCATATTTTAGTATTTGTGAAAGGTGACGACCTTCTGCCTGTAGCTGACCTTATTGAGTATTCACATTGCCATGTTCAATCATTACTGTGTCGCATGGGGAAGTCTTGAGTACCCATAGTTTTGAGGGGCAACACTTGTATGTATGCCTTCGATTTTAAGTGTGGGGTCATTTGATGACTTGCATGCCAACCTGAGGCATATGTCTTGAACCTTCCTCACATTCATGTTTACTTGTGCTATAGGATACTATGGCTCGTGATAGCACTAGCAAAGGCAAAGACATTCGAAAATCCTCCACCACCTCTCCGGTGACCAAAAAGCGCAAACAGGGAGGAGAAAGCTCTTCACTACCATCCAAAGGAAACAGGTCGCCGAGGGATCTCAGCAAGTTCCATTAAGGCCGAGGCCTCATTTGGACTTGGTTGATGATGCTGCTATTGCTTGGCATCGAGACTTCGTGCCGGCGGGAAGGTACGTCTCTGAGATGGGGATTAATACCATAGCATTAGAGAGGAAATTCTCGGATGTGCTTGCCAAGCTGCAAGCTCTAAGGATGGACAAGTTCTTGGAATGCTCGGGACCTGCAAACCTGAGCATGGTACGAGAGCTGTATGCGAACTGGAATTACCGCAGCTCCACCTCACATGTCCGAGGAAAGGATGTGCCGCTGAGCAGGGAGGATTTGTGCGACTATTTGGGGGTTGAGAATGCCGACCCAAGGAGACTCCAACGCTTGATCCAAAGGCCAAAATATGAGCTAATACGTCACACACTTTGTGGCGTAGATTCGAATGCTAAGTGGCTACGAAAGCAAGGCAACATACATCTCTCCATGGTTCGTGCAGACTTCAACAACACTGCCAAGGTTTGGCAGAACTTTGTGCAGGCGAGACTAATGCCGGCGGAGCATAGCAGTGATTGCACTCATGCTAGAGTGTGTCTCATCTTCTCCTTGATAACCGGCCGACTAATTAATGTCGCTGAGATCATGCTCAGTGAGATGGCCCCCACCAGGTTTGTGCTACAGATTCGGCGTTTCTTGTTTGGCAATCAACTGACTCAATATATGATATCTCGTGAAGTGCTAGAGTATCCCGGACATGATGAGGTGGTGGAGGCGCCGTCAGGGCTTATAAACATCACATCTGTATTGGAGACATCGTCCATACTCACCCCAGCTGCTCGAATGGAGCGAGAGGAGAACTTTAACAGGTATATTTATAACGCTTTGAACTTGCTCATGAGCAGGGCCGGCATTACCGAAGAGGAGCATATGCATTTGCGCGATGACTTGTCCAGCGCGTCCAAGGAGATGTTGGGGATTGCACCTGGCAGCCCCGTTCACCCGTCGAAGGATGCCAACACTGCTCAGGGCTCAGATACAGAGGATGAGGATGGAGATGGTGCTACAGGGCCTATGACTTTGGTGCCCTTCGGATCGAATGCTGATGACAACGGCACTGATTGACAGGGAGTTTTTCTTTTCACCCTACTCTGTTTTACATTCTTACTTGCATCGAGGGCAATGCATCATTTAAGTGTGGGGTGGGAGGAATACATGTGTTGTAATTGTATATTATGTATAAACTGGTTTTATTTTGGTTCTTTTAATAGTTGTACAATTTTTTTTGAAAAAAGCTCGGACTTTTCCCGATGATGGATCTGTTGGATAATTTTCTTGAGGGATAAAGTTTGGTTAAAAACATAAAAAAGATTTTCATCCCTTAGGATAGTTAGGTAGTATTCCTTGGTTTTTCTTAAGGCAACGGTTCTTTTCCAAGGATGTAGCTCGAACCGGGTACTTTAGTTTCTTTGTAGGAGTAGTTTATGAAGAAACTGAGTCATTCTGAGGTACTCATTGACATGGTTGATGCTGGCACAGTAGGCTATGGCATACATTCTGTTTTCCCGTTTATTTGATTTTAATTGTTAAGCCTAAGTAAAGTAAATAGCCTTTTTTGTGACGCCTTTTCTCAGTTGTTTGACTTGTATGCCACATAGTGCAATATTGCTTATATTTCTCAATTATGTATGCTTACTTGACTTGAGAGTTGATTAGAACCGTCTCGATTGAGTCATGTGCAATGTGTGAGTAAGGATTTGTTATTTTCTATGCTATCCTGTGTAGTCTAGAACTTGCCCCGTGTGTTAATTGAAGCAAAATTGTAAGTTGGGCTAATCTAGGAGATGACGTAGGTATTTTCTTGCTTGATCATGGATGTGCTTGTCACATAAAATAAAATTTTTCATTGCTAGCCCCTTTGAGCCTATAGACCTTTTCTTTGGTACCCACATTACAACCCATACCTCTATTTTGTTCTTAATTTGATCTTGATCGAACCTTTACCTCCTAAGGCACTTAGTCGCTAAAAGAAGTAAGGGTAGAGATTGGGGAGTAGCTTTTGAGTGGAACCATGCAAGGGCTGTTGGTGCACTAAAGTTGAAAAGCGAAAGTCACTAGCCGATGAGCTTTAATGTATAGAGTGTGTGAAGAAAAGAGAAAAAACAATGATAGTGAAAGTATGTAGAAAACACTTCCAATTCTTATTGATTTGTGCTAGTGGAAATATAGAAGTGCTTAATTGAAAAAGAGGGCTATGTGTATAAGGCAAGTGAATTGGTTGAGAAGAAATGGTGCTTGAATTGTGAATGTAGTGTAGTAAAGTGCTTAGGAGGGTTAGTCACTATTTTTAAATATATCCTACCCGTCCCTTAGCCTACATTACAACCTTAAAAGTCCTAATTGATCCTAGATTTGGCTACCTTAAAATCGTAGAGATCTACACTACGGGCAAGCTTATGGTACGACCACGGGAAGCATATGAATTCTTTGTGAGAGTGAGCGAATTTTGTTCAATTTTGCGATTTCGTTAATTTTTATTCAAAAGCATATTTGAATGTGTCGACAATCTATATTCACTCTTTTGTTTGTTGGTAAGGGCACATGATCTCATGAATGATTGGTAATGTTGTAAACTTTCTTGTTGGGTAAGTGCATGAATTGAGGGTGCTTAGTGGTTGCAAGTCGACTTTTGAGGTTGGGTGGTGACAAATAGGTTGTTGAAATATATTGAATTGAAGTATTATACTTGGGTATGCTTGGCGGGAAGAATGTGAATTTTTGTGTGTTCATGCTTTCATGCCGGTATTGATCGTGGTCAAGGGTATAGTGTATGGTTAAAAGTTCGAGTGCTCTCCTATGATATGAAGTTTGTACGTAGTTGGGAGGTTGTTGGATAATCCCATTGCTCGAGGACGAGCAAGAGTCTAAGTGTAGGGTGTTGATGTTTAGCGTAAAGCATATATATATTTCTATGTATATTGCCTTATATTTGACTCTTGTTCTGTGAAATCAGTATGGTAAATGCTATGATTTATATTAATTTTGAAGTATTTTTATGTGCAGGAATGAGTGGGGAGCAATTGGGGGAGAACGCGCAAAATTTGAGCCAAAACGAGCAAAACTGGACGAAGTGGGCATTTAGGCGCCACCTGTGGTGCTGGAGATAGAAAGTTACTGGAGGCAACGCCCTGGTGGGCGCCTGGCGCTACCCAGGGCGCCGGTGACGGGATTTTATACAATTTCGCCCAAGACAAGGTTATTTTGGACCTAGACCTACCCAACACATATAAAAGCAAGACTAAACCTATTTTTGAAGGGGAGACGCCACTTTGGAGCAAAAACACACACAGGATCGTGAGGAAGCGAAGAATTCTCAGTTTTCTTCAATCTTTTTCTAGTATTTTCCAATTGATTCAATATTTATGCTATTGTGTGATTATATTATGAGTGGCTAAACACCCATTGTTTTGGGGTTGTGATTAGCCATGAATATTGTTGTTTAACATTAACTTAACCTTGATTATAATTCACCAACATATGGTTGTTTCTTCAATTTTGTGTTTAATTGCTTAATTGTCTGGCCAACAGTTAGGTTCTATTTACTATCTATGCTATGCTTGGGAAAGCCGTGTTTAGATTAGAGAAGAGTTGAAGAGAGCATGATCTTAACCCTTAGGGGGAGCGGATTTGTGGTTAGGATAGGAATATACCTAATCACCGTGCTTAATTAAATATCGTGATCTTATTGCGTTCTTAATAGATTGATTTCATAGGAATATAGGCGTTAATCTATTGAGGGATAGGTGAGTAGTACTTCGGGAGAAGGCTTGAGAGCATTTATTGATAAATTAGCAACCAGGAGTGAATTATATGAAAGGGAGAGTTAATTCGAACACAATACAATTGGTAAATCAATCACAACCCTAGAATATTTGTCTCTATTGAATAAACAACAATCAACTATTTACTTGATAATTTAGTTAGTACTTAGAATTGTAGTTTAGCAGAATTAAACTCTTGAACTCGAATTTCGCTTGACTGAATAACAATATTGGTGTGTTAGTGAGTAGTTGATATAAGTCCCTGTGGGTGATATCTGGACTTCCAAATCCTATATTACTTGTCGGCCACGTATACTTGCGTGTGCGTTTGGGAGCAACAGATACCGGCATGCCATGAAGTCGGACAGTCTTGCAGATATTGATCTGAGCCAGCAGCTTCAAAGAATAGGTAGTCACTACCGAAAAATGGGCTGTGTTGGTCAACCTGTCCACAATCTCCAATAGCGCGTCGAATTTATTCTGAGTTCGTTGGAGCCCAAAAACAAAATTCATGGTGACACTCCCATTTCCACTAGGGAATCTCAAGTCTCTGAAGCAAACCGCCCAACTGCTGATGCTCATACTTTACCTGCTGACAATTTAGGCGTCGAGCTACATACTTCGTTGTGTCTTTCTTCATTCTCCTCCACCAATAGTGCTGCCTCAAATCCTGAAACATCTTAGCGGCACCCAGATGAATGGAGTTCCGCAAACTGTGGCCTCCTGAAGAATCAACTCACGCGACCCATCCACATTGGGCACACATAATCAGCCCTACATCTGCTACACACCGCTATCTCCAATAGAAACCTCCTTGGCATCGCTGTGCTGAACCGTGTCTTTGAGGACAAGCAAATGGAGGGTCATCGTACTGATGCTCTGTGATGCGATCATATAAAGAAGACCGACAAACCTTGCAAGCAAGAACTCGACTGGGCTCCGAAACATCGAATCTAACAAACTGGTTGGCCAAGGCCTGAACATCCTTGGCCAGTGTCCTCTCTGCTGCCGATAGATATGCTAAACTGTCCAAACTCTCCACCTTTCCACTCAAGGCATAGGCCACCACATTGGCTTTCCCCGGATGACATAGAATAGTGATATTATAGTCCTTAAGCAATGGATGAGGATAACGACATGGTGAATGGATGAGGATAATGACTTCGCATGTCGTGCTCGGTCTCCCAGGTCGCCTCCTCGACCGTATGACCCCTCCATTGATCCTTCACTGAAGCAATGTTCTTTGATCTCAACTTCTAGACTTGTCTGTCCAAGATAGCCACCGCTCCTCAATATAATTCAAATCTTCGTCCTATTAGACTACGCTGAAGTCTAAAACATGAGACGGATCACCATAATACTTCTGGATCATAAAAACATGGAACATCGGATGAACCGCAGACAAACTTGGTGGCAATGCAAGCTAGTAGGCCACCTTACTTATCCTCTCAAGGATATCAAAATGTCTGATATACCTAGGACTGAACTTGCCCCTCTTCTCGAACCTCATCACACCCTTCGTGGGTGAAACCCGAAGCAAAACTCGCTCTCTAACCATGAATCCAACATCTCGAACCTTTTCGATCCGCATAGCTCTTCTATCTAGATTGGGCTGTACAAAGCCGATCCTGGATCAACTTAACCTTCTCCAAGGCATCTCGAACCAAATTCGTGCCTAATAACTTAGCCTCTCCCGTGTCTTTGAGGACAAGCAAATGGGGGGTCATCAAACTGAAGCTCTCTGATGTGATCACATAAAGAAGACCGAGAAACCACGCAAGCCAGAACTCGACTGGGCTCCGAAACATCCAATCTAACAAATGGGTTGGCCAAGGCCTGAACATCCATGGCCAGTGTCCTCTCTGCTGCCAGTAGATGTGCTAAACAGCCCAAACTCTCTGCCTTTCGACATAAGGCATCGATCACCACATTGGTTTTCCCCCGATGATATAGAATTGTGATATCATAGTCCTTAAGCAACTCTAACCACCTCCGCTGCTGCAAGTTACGATCTTTCTATTTGAACAAATGCTGTAGACTCTGGTGGTCGGTAAAGACCTCACAAGGGACACCGTATAAATAGTGCCACCAAATCTTCAATGCATGAATAATGGCAGCCAATTCCAAGTCGTGGACTAGATAATTCTTCTCATGGGTCTTCAACTACCGAGATGCATAGGCAATCACCCTATTTTTTGCATCAACACTGTGCCAAGGCCACCACGTGACACATCACAATACACATTACAAGACCCCGAACCCATAGGCAACACCAAAACTGGGGAAGTAGTCAAATCAGCCTTGAGCTTTTGAAAGCTCACCTCACACTCCTTGGTCCATCTGAAAGGAGCACCCTTTTGGGTCAATCTGGTCATATGTGCAACAATAACGACGATAATACCCGGCCAAACCAAGCAAACTCCGAATCTCCGTAGCCGAGAACGGTCTGGGCCAACTCTGACCTGCCTCAATCTTCTTCGGATCTACCTTGATCCCCTCATTCGACACCAAATGACCCAAAAATGCCATTGAATCAAGCCAGAATTAACATTTTGAGAATTTTGCATGCAACTTCTTGTCTCTCAAGGTCTGGAGCACGATCCTCAGGTGCTGCTCATGATCTTCCCGACTAGGGGAGTACACCAAGATGTCGTCAATAAACACAATGATGAATGAATCAAGATATGGCTGAAATATACTATTCATCAGGTTCATAAATGCTATTGGGGCATTGGTCAGCCCAAATGACATCGCAAGGAACTCATACGGACCATACAGAGTCCTAAAGGCAATCTTCGGAATATTCGGATCCCGAATCTTTAGATGATGATAACCTAACCGCAAATCAATCTTTAAGAATTCTCTGGCACACTGTAGCTAATCAAATAAGTCATCAATGCGTGGCAATGGATACTTGTTCTTCACTATAATCTTGTTCATTTGTCGATAATCAATACACATGCGCATAGAACCATCCTTCTTCTTCATAAACAAGATCGGAGCACCCCACGACGACACACTAGGCCGAATGAAACCCCTCCTCACGAAACTCTTGCAACTACTCTTTTAACTCCTTCAACTCCACCGGGGTCATACGATATGGTGGAATAGAAATGGGCTGAGTGCCCAGCAATAAGGCAATACCAAAATCGATATCCCTATCGGGCGGCATGCCAAGAAGATCTGCTAGAAATACATCTGGGAAGTTTCTCACTACCTGAACTGACTCAACGGTAGGAGTATCAAAACAGACATCTCTCGTAAAGGCTAGATAAGAATCACACCCCTTCTCAACCATCCGTTGAGCCTTTAGAAATGATAAAACCCTGCTAGGAACATAATCCAATGCACCCCTCCACTCTAACCATGGAAAACCTGGCATAGCTAACGTCACAATCTTAGCGTGACAATCTAGAATAGCATGATAGGGCAACAACCAGGCCATGCCCAAGATAACATCAAAGTCTACCATACAAAGAAACAATAGATCCACTCTAGTCTCAAACCCACCAATAGCAACTAAACATGACTGATACACACGGTCCACAATAATAGAATCTCCCACATGCGTGGACACATATATAGGAGAACTCAAAGAATCACGAGATATATCCAAATGCGGAGCAAAGTAAGATGACACATATGAATAAGTGAATCCGGATCAAATAAGACTCACGCATCTCTATAAAAAACTGGAACCATACTTAAAATGACTGCGTCTGAAGCAGCTGCCTCCGTCCTACCCAGTAAAGCATAGAATCTGGTCTGACCTCCCCCTCTAGGGCAACCTCAACCCCTTCCCTCTCCCTCCCCCCGTCCTCCACCCCTAGCTGGATGTGCAGGTGGAGCGGCAACTGGGGCAGCAACCATGGCCTGAGAAGTCTATGGGCCTGACTGAATCCGAGGAGCCTGAGTAGTCTGTGGAGGTGCACCCTTCCTGAGTCTGGGGCGGCCTCTAACCATATGCTGGGTATCACCACAGTCAAAGCAAGCTCTCGGTGGGTGTGGCTGATGGGACTGGCTCGGGCCTAGTCGGCTGGACTGACCGCTAAAGGCACCCCGTGTAGGAGGTGCACTAGAAAGTGACTGAGCAAAGTGTGCAACTTGAGATCTCGGAATAACTAGGGCACCACTAGAAACTAGAAGTGATGAGTGAACTGGTCGGCTCACATAGCCTCTACCATGACGGGTTGTAGTTGCTGTGTGGCCACCACTAAATCCTCTAGTATCTCGAGGCCTCTTGGCCTCCCTATCCTCTCTCTCACGGCCCCGCATACCTTCCAACCTCAGTGCAATCTCTACCATCTGCTGATATTGGGTATCTGTCTCCAACTCTCGAGCCATGCTGAATCTAATGCCATAGTTGAGCCCCTCGATGAATCGGCGGACTCGCTCTGTAACAGTAGAAACCAAGGCAGGTGCATGTTTAGACAAATCACTGAATCAAATAACATACTCTGATAGTACCATAGTACCCTGGCACATCTCCTCAAACTCTGCGCGCCATGCATCCCGAAGGGTCTGAGGAACAAACTCTCTCAAGAACCGAGTCCATGTAAGTGAAGCTACATAGGCTGGGCTACCCTCCTCGTACACTCTCCACCACTGATATGCTGCTTCTGACAGTTGGAAAGTAGTGAAAGCAACTTCGCTCTTCTTCATAATACCCATGGTACGGAGAATACGGTGACATTCCTCGAGAAAACCATTCTGAAGCTAAACCACTGAAAGTAGGAGGGTGATACTTATTGAACCTCTCAAGTCTATGCTGCTCCTCCTCAGATGTTGTTTCCCTAATTGCGGGCTGAACCGGAACAATATGCTGTACTGGTATAAGCTTTGGGATCTTATCAACATGGACCCTAGGGTACGGGCCGCGAGAGTCTGAGCTCCTTCCCCAGCCTGAGATGTGGCTGGTGTAAGTGGAATCAACCCCGCCTGAGCTAGAGTACCAAACATGCTAAAGAACTGTGCGGGGGTCTCCAGAAGTGCAGGGGTGGCAACAGGCGCCTCGGGTGCCAGCCCCCCAACTTGAGCTAGTGGTGGCTCCTCTATCACAGCTCAGCAGGTGCTCTGGCTGCACCACGTGCCCCTACTCGGCCTCTGTCCCGGCCCCGGCCTCTCGCGGCTCTAGTAGGGGATTCGGGTGTGTGATCATTGGATCCAGCAGTGCGTGTCCTCACCATCTGTGAGAGAATGGTGAGTCAAAGATACAATTTTCAAAGTCAACCATTCGCACGATAAGGAATCAAAGAAGTGAAGTTTTCCTAACAGTTTTCTAACCTCTCGAAGATAAGTAAAAATGTCTCTATACCGGTCTGCAAGACTCTAATAAACCTGCTTATGACTCGTTTGTCACGACCCTAATTTTCCTCCGTAGGATGTCATGGTGGCACCTAGTCTCTACAACTAGGTAAGCCTAACATGCATAGAGAAAAAATGGAAATACTACTAAACTTCAAATAAAAACCTTCAAACTATAATAATAAACTCAACAATACAATAACGAACACTCTCCCCAAAACCTGGTGGAACAGAGTCATAAGCTCTAATGGATGGTACTACAAGTCTCGAACTACAATAATGTTTGAAACGAGAAAGAAATAGTGGAATGTTTAAACAGAAGGGGACTCTAAGGCCTGCGGATGTGGAGCAGGTATACCTTGAAGTCTCCAAAAGCAGCAACTCAAATCAACTCTAGCGTCTGGCACAGGAAGACGTACCTAGATCTACACAAAAAGATGTGCAGAAGCATAGCATAAGTACACCTCAACCGCACCTAGTAAGTATCAAGCCTAACCTCGGTAGAGTAGTAACGAGGCCAGGTCAAGACACCTACTAGGATATAATATATAGAATGAAACGTAACAAGAAATGACGAAAAGGGAAGCAATAAGTAATGTGAAGCAAATCAATAACAGAGACTAACGAAAGGATTGTAAGCATAGAGATAACATAAGGAAACAATTGAAAGGAACCATAATGTTCATATACGGACAATAACTAATAGAACGATGAAGAACAAAATAACAAGAAGTATTCCCACCAAAATAATTCTTTCCAGCATGAGATAAACAACAAGAGTCACAACTAGGTACCACATCGTGTATAATAAGAATCATAACCGAGGTACCGCCTCGTGTTCACATTTTTCAATTTCAATCACAATTTTTCCTCATACTTCCGCGTAATCCTTACATTTAAATAGTTTTTGAAAATATTTTTCCCAAAATAGCTACACGCACTTTAGCCTACCTTATGACACCGTGTGGCTTCACGTAATTATCTTACAAGCAACACGCACATAAGTCCTACCTTACGCATGCACACCACCCCTAGCTTTATACCGTCCCCATATGTCACAACTTGCCAATAATCAACAATATCACTATTTTCATAATATTAGCCCATGGCCCAACCACATCGTGTACAAGAATATCAACAACAACAATGAATGTAAAATGCTCAACCAAAAACATGTCCCAACAATAAACAATTTTGCCTCAACGTGATAACGGCTTCCACAACTTCAATACCAATAAGTCAACAATGAGAGAGATAATGTATAATCACGATATTAAATAAGAAGAATTCATAATGGACAAGATAACGTGTAACAATGACTTTAAATAATTAAAATCAACAGTAAAAGAGATAACATGAACAATAACTTCAAATAATAATAATCAACAATGAAAGGGATAACATGGACAATAACTTCAAATAATGATAATAAAAAATGAAAAGGTAACATGTGACAATAAAAGAGGTAACAAGTTCAACTAAAGCTTGAGAGCAATTTATCAATTAGGATGTAGAACAAGTGTTGACGAGTCATTTAAGGCATGTAAGGATAGACTAACACAAGTAAGAATAAATTGACTATGAGAGTATAGAATATAATATGACTATTCAATTAAAGCATAGAAAGAGTCTAAGTAGCCTAAACTGGTCAAAATAATATATAATACGTGTACCCACTCGTCACCTTGCGTACACGACTTTCACATAACACAAATGACACAACCAATCCCAAATCCTTAGAATTGTTCCCCTACACAAAGTTAGCCAAGATACTTACCTCAACTAGGCCAATTCAACTCTCGAAAATAGCTTTTTCCCTAAAATTCTCCTCCACACGGCTCAAAATGAACCAAAATCGACTTAATATCATCAAACAATGCACGGGAAATCAATTACAATAGATAAAGTTAAGATCTTTACACTTTTCTGGAAAAGTCAACAAAAGTCAACCTGGGGCCGGCCAATCAAAACCCGGGTCCAATGGTAGATTTCGACTACCCATGACCCCACAAGTCCATATACATGATTAGTTTCAAAATCCGAGTCCAAATCGACTCTCAAAACTCAATTTATTATTTTTCAAAAACTAGACAAAGTTTCACAAATTTTCACTTTTATTCACATGATTTTTATTTTAAAATCTAAGATATATTGATGGAATATAATTAGATATAGATTAGAATCACCTACCCAAAGTTTGTAGATGAAAATTCCCTCTCCAAATCGCCTCCTACCAAGTCTAGAGTTCTAAAATGAGAGAATATGAGATGAAATCCCAACTTCAAGCCCTTCTAGTCAGCTGCTGATATCGCAATTGTGACATGAGTTCGCAATTGAGAACCCTCGCAATTGTGAAGAATACATCACAAATGCAGCCACTGATTTTCCTATAGGGACCTTGTAATTGCGATCAATGGGTTCGCAAATGCGAACCCTGCTCCTTTCGCAAAAGCGACAATTTAGTCGCAAATACGAGCTATCCAAAGTCCTAGACCACTTCGTTATTGCAAGCCTGATATCTCAAGTTGCGATACCTGAGGCCCCCCCTGCTAAGCTCGCAGTTGCGAACATGGTGTTCGCAAATGCGATACCTAAAGCATCAGCACACCAGATTACGCAATTTCAGTCCAAAAAATCCGAAAAATGTCCGAAACTCATCCGAGCCCTGAGGGCTCCAAACCAAACATCCACACAAGTGTAGAAACATTAGACAAACTCACTCACATGATCAAAACACCAAAATAACATCTATAACTATGAATCGTACATAAAAGCATAAATTTCAAAGTGAATTTCAAGAACTTCTAGAATTGCAACAAGATATCCGAATCCTACCAATTCAACTCCAAATGATACCAAATTTTGCAGACAAGTTATAAATAGCATAACAGACCTATTCCAAGTTCCAAAATCAAATTTTGAGCTCGAGCTCTAAAAGTCAGTCTACGTCAAACTTTTTAACTTCACATTGCTAAATTTCGGCAAAACAACATAAATGAACCTACGAACTTCCGAAATCAATTTTGCGCATACGCTTAAGTTCAAAATCGTGATACGAAGCTATCGGAGCCATCAAAACAGCGTTCCGGGATCGTTTTCACAAAAGTCAAAGTTTTGGTCAATATTTCTAATTTAAGCTTCTAATTCAAGACTCAAAGGGTTTGAATATCCAAAAGCTTTCCGAAATGAAATTAACCAACCCCACAAGTCATAAAGTTATATACAAACATGTATGAAGCATAAAAAGTGATAACGGGGCGCAATTACACAAAACGACCGGTCGGATCATCACAATCAGCCGATGATATGCTTTCTCCATTTGTAATAGTTGAATCTATATGATAAAGATACTTGTGTTTTAGCTTTAAATGGTGGTATTTTGTGATTATAGTGACATTAGTACCTTGCTCTTCTTTTTATTTCTTTTGTTATTAGTTTCTTGCTACCCAAAAATCCAAAACAAATGGTAATTTTGGGTACTACATGATCTTGCCCATCTTCAGAGCAGGCAAGGTAAATCTCTCTCTCTCTCTCGCCCTGACGGGTTCCTTGTCAAGCAGCGGTGGCGGCAGAAAAGGCATCTTTTAGATGCTCTAGAACTTTACGTTATGATGACAATGAATTGACTATAGCAGAAACATGGCAAAATTGGACTTCTTCTCAATGGATTTTGTGTTGCTATTTTATGGTTGTTCAATGTAAGGCCGAGAATGACTGCAATTTCCAGGAGAAGATGTCATTCATTTTGTGCTCCAGCATTCTTGCCTTGTCGAGTTAGTAATGAGTAAGTTTTGTCTTCTTTTGTTTTTACTGGTATTGGTTGGCTATTGCACCTAGGAGTCTTTTGTGGCTATACACAGGTGAAAAGAAATAGCTTCTCATTATAGCATGTCAAGAAAGTGAGAATGAAATTGAAAAAAGGTAACAGCTTCCTTAAAAGCTAAATTTGTTTAGTGTTGGTGAAGCATGTTAAACGGTAGTTTGCTCCATTATTAGATTAATGGAGAGTTAACTGACATAAAAAGAAAATTGGATTAACAACTTTAATGTTGCAGATAAAAGTGAAGTCATATTTGCAATCAAGGACGTGGGTCTAATGTCAAATCTGGGAGTATTTGCTTGGTTTTGGTGCAGGCAGTTCAAAAGAGAAGACCTTTTTCAGTGATCTTTACCTTTGAGGTCGGGGGGAGGGGGGGATTGATACCTTGACATCCCTTTTTATTATGTTTTCCTTATTGAACAAATAGAATTGCTTGGTGAATGATCTAGTAATGTGATAGGAAAAAAAATCATATCTTTAAGAGGAATCATCTAATTGTTAAAAGTAACTCCGTTTAAGAAGAATCTTCCATGAAGTTGAGCTAAAACATTTCCTTGACCTCTTAATCTTGAAAAACTTTTGGACAATAATACATGTTCGGAGTAATGAGTTTACGTTTCCTACTAGGTTCCGTTGCTTATAATATTGGTGAGTGCACTTTTGGTGGATGCATATGATTTTTTTGAGATAAGTTTCAAGGGTGCTTGGCTATGCTATTGGAGCACATATTTTTGGAGCTCCTATGCCAAATGGAAAACGCATGAAATTTCTTTGGGATAATACATAATTACTCCATTGGGGTTGTTGCAAATTACCAGATGCACCTTTTAACTTTGTGGGTGTCCTATAACCCCCTTATATTTATTTAAAGTAATAAATTACACATTTTAAGCTTATGTGACACTTGTTTTGTATGCAATTGATGGGTGCGCGTGGAGTTTTAGAAGAATGCGGGCAAGGCAGGCTTGGAGTGGATCACTATGTTATTTAATATCATTTTTAGAATAAAGAAGATGCCCGAAGAGTGGAGGTGGAGTATGATGATTACAGTATACAAGAACAAGGATGATATCCGAAATTGCAATAACTATCGGGGTATCAAGCTGCTTAGCCATACAATGAACGTTCGAGTTTATGCCGGGACGTTCAACTACAGAAGCCATCCACCTTGTTAGGAGATTGATGGAGCAGTATAGGGAGAGGAAGAAGGACTTGCATATGGTATTCATCGACTTAGAAAAGGCATACGATAGAGTTTCGAGGGAGGTTTTGTGGAGATGTTTGGAGGCTAGAGGTGTACCGGTTGGCTACGTTAGGGTGATTAAGGACATGTATGATGGAGCAAAGACCCGAGTGAGGACGGTGGGTGGGGACTCGGACCACTTTCCGGTTATGATGGGGTTGCATCAGGGGTCGGCACTTAGCCCTTATTTGTGTGCCCTGATGATGGACGTACTGACGCGCCACATATAAGAGAGATGCTGTGGTGCATGCTATTTGCAAATGATATTGTATTAATTGATGAGACGCGAAACGGTGTGAACGCGCAGTTAGAGGTATGGAGGAAGACCTTGGAGTCTAAAGGTTTCAAGTTGAGCAGGACCAAGACAGAATACTTGGAGTGTAAGCTCAGTGGTGAGACTCAAGGAGGGGAAGGGGAGGTGAGGCTGGACTCACAGCTCATCCCTAGGAGAGGAAGTTTTAAGTATCTTGGGTCTATTACTCAGGGGATGGGGAGATTGATGAAGATGTCTCACATCATATTGGGGCGGGATGGATGAAATGGAGACTCGCTTCCGGTGTTTTCTGTAACAAGAAGGTGCCATCGAAACTTAAAGGTTTGTTCTACAGAGTGGTGGTCAGACCGACGATGTTTTATGGGTTGAGTGTTGACCAGTCAAGATCGCTCATGTCTAGAAGATGAAGGTATCGGAGATGAGGATGTTAAGATGGATGTGCGGGCACACCAGATTAGATAAGATTAGAAATAAGGTTATTCGGACAAGGTAGGTGTGGCCCCTATTGAGGAAAATATGCGGGAAGCGCGGCTTAGGTGGTTTTGTCATGTGAGGAGGAGGAGCACATACGCCCCAGTGAGAAGGTGTCATAGGTTGACATTGGAGGGCCTATGGAGAGGTAGAGGTAGGCCAAAAAAGAGGCAGGGAGAGGTGATTAGGCAAGACATGGCGCAACTTCAGTTGGCCGAGGACATGACCCTTGATAGGAAGGTATGGGCCGAGGATTAGGGTAGTAGAGTAGGTAGTCTAGAGTGTTCATAACAATAGTATTGGCATGTAGTATTACTTTCTATTGATAGTATGTTTTCATTACTAACCGTTGTTTTCTTTCATTATTGATCATCTTATTTTCATTAATGTGGTGCTTATACTTTCCTGAGTCGAGGGTCTATTAGAAACAACCTCTCTATCCTGACAGGTAGGGATAAGGTCTGCGTACACACTATCCTCCTCATATCCCACAGTGTGGGATAATACTGGGTATGTTGTTGTTATTGTTTTCTTTTCTCTATAACTCTATACCCATTTCTTCATCTTCATATCTCTTTGCAACTTCGACCGAAATCCCCATTGTGTAGCATATACTTTTAAGCTTTATATTTGACGATTATCAATTTTAGCTTCTTTTTAATTCAAATCATAACCCATGTAATATTCTTTTCGCACTTTCAATTGAAATTACCAAAATTTTGGCCGGAAAACTTTTGGTCCGGTAGACTCTTCTCACACATCACCTACCTATCTTTTTTTTTTTTTCTTTCTCCTACATGTTTCTTCCATAGCTTTTATCCTTTAAATTTTTCGATGACCGAGAATTTTTTGTCCACCATTCTTTCTTCCACCTTCGATCGTTGCTACCGGCGATACTTCAAAATAATGGAGGGATGTCTAATATTTAAAAAAAAGGGTGAGGGATAGAAAGAAAAAGAAGATGAAGAAACAAAAAGATAGAAACTGAAAGTGAAAAAGAAGAAGAAGAAAGAAAGAAATGAGAGAACTGTAAAAGTGAAAATAAGAAGCAGAAAGAATCAGCCAGATAAAAGGATTAATCGGAGAAGGAGGGATCGTAGAAGAATAAAATGAAAAAATAAATAGAAAAGATAAATAAAATATTTAGCAATAAAAAGGAAATTATTTAGTTTTAAAAAAAAATAAGAAAAATACGTGTCAAAATATAGTTGGTGCGTGTCACATACTATTTTAGTTGAGATTGTGCTTAGTAACAAAAGGTGTAATTTGTTGTCACGACCCAAGCCGGAGGGTCCCGACTGGCACCCGGGCCCTACATGCCGAGTGCCGACATACATCTTATCTAACCTTTCTTATTATCTATAAGGGCCAATGAGATCAGTATAAATGGTAGACAAGAATTCTAATCAACCAAAAATGACAGGTAATGCCATAAACATATATACCATAGCCAACACGGCTGTCATGAAAGACTATACAACAAATGTAAATTTGCCGACAAGGCAATCCCAACTATACATGAGTCGACACCTGCCTATGAGCCTCTAAACAACATAAGTGCTGCAAACTTTGCCGGAACAGGGCCCCGACATACCCATAATGCCTATAACAAAAATATGCATACCAAGACTACGGCAAGTCCAGAGAAGGGACCTCACCAACAACTGCTGAATTGGCTGCCTACTGTCGTAGGAGAGCTTCGTCTACCTGTCCATTAGGACCTGCAGCCTGATAAGCAGCGTCCACTAAAAAAAAAAGACATCAATACGAATAAAGTACTGAGTATGTAAGACAAGAAAGCATAATGTAACAATAATGTGTATAGGGGCAGAGAATATGCACCCTATAACATCTGAGTGCCTCTGAGGGCGACTAATCACGAAATGCCTGATGTGTATACATATATGTGTGTGCATATATATCCGTCTTAAAAAAAAACTATCATCATCATGTACATATGCCTCTGTGGGCCTCATCGTCATCATATCATACCCCGGCCATCAAAAGGCTTGGTAACATCAATACCCAACTGATCAGTGGTTGCACAATAGGAGCCTGCCCGGCTGACTATAGCGCGGCACGATAAAATAGATATTACATGCTGGACTCATTGGAATCACATTATGAACCCTTTGAAGTGACGTAAGGTCAAAGGAATAACATCAACATCAATCCTCCCATAAGAGGGGAAATAATATAAGTACTACTAGTCCCTAAGAGCAGAGCATCTTTGGGGCTCGTTCAATGCGTATGTTTAATCAGAGTCGTGCAAAAAAAGGAAAGGGACAGTCTCACATACCTTATGTATGCTGGCCAACTTCAATTTATGAAAAAGATTACAATTCCTCAGTCTACGATGAAATGGACGGCACCTCCCCTATTTATAAGATTTCCCATAAGTCATAACAGCCAATAACCATAACATCAACTAAAACTACAACTATAGCAATCAAGCAATCAAAGAGCGGCAAGCTCCCGAGGCTTTATCCAATGGTGTACTCAACACCCAACCTCCTTTTAACAATAATCAAGCTCTATACGAGCTTCCGTACCACCACCAATTTCCATATCATAAGAAAAGAGTCCATAACCTATTTATATAATCAATATGACCTGAACTCCTTCTGTGCGTTTCCCAACAATAGCATGCCTTAAAAATTAAACTTACCTTAATTGGATGGATGAAACTATGAGAAGTTGTACTTTTTTTTTTAAAGATCCACTAGGCAGGTTGCCTAGGGTTGATTTTCATAAATACAACATAAAGTACAGTAATGGAGGGGGACATAAACCTTACCTCCCAAATAGACAATCATATGTACAAAAAATAGTATGAAGTGAATCTAGGTCAACTATACAAAAAAGTACATATGTTCCTAAATCTACTAAGTAAGTGGGTTGAAATAGTATCCTCCATGTACAATAGGATCTATTTCTAACAAAAGATGAGAATCTTCTAAGTAGTGTGTCAGATAACAAGTAGCAGCAGTCTTCAACTTTGCTTTGGTATTAATAGCAAAGAAAGCAGAATTAAAGATGGCTAGCAAAAAGGTGCCCTGTGGCTAGACAGTAGTACTACCTTGTTTAGTGCGTATGATAGAAAGTTGAATTGCCTTTTATCTTCCAATGAGTGTTGTTAGTAGTACGCTGAGCAGTGTTCTGTTGATACAATCTAGTGGATGACTATTGCAGGTAAGGTAGGTTTCTGCCCCTAAGTTCTTCTTGCACTGGAGACTACTGGTGATTTCTGCTGCTGCAATGGTGGTTGCTTCTAAGATTGTTGCATTCCTTAGATTCCTCGTGTGTATCTATGTGTTGCTTGTGCTGAGTTCCTATTTTTTGTGTTGCTGTAGCTTGTAACTTGTGTTGTGCTTCTATGACTTGTAGCTGCTGCTAAGGTGATGAGTGTCTGTCTACCTTCTTGTTGTTGTTGTTGTTGCTGCTGCTGCTGTTGTGAGGCTTTGTGTTACCTATCTGGTGCTTGTAGAGGTGTTTCATCTTCTAGTGAGTGCTGTGATAGTGAGATGATGAGTGTTCTGATGATGAGGTCTGATGGACAGGTACTGCAGGTAAGGTAAGTTTGTTTCCCTAAGGCCTTCTTGCAGTGGTGACTGCTGTTGATGTCTGCTACTGCAATGGTGAATGCTGCTGAGGTAGTGACTGAGCTTTTGGCTTGCTATTCCTGTGTGGTTGTGTGTAATCCTATTGGAAGTGTAATGGTTGATGGGCTAAGCTTGTGTACTACATGTGCTGTCTAACGGATGTAGCTCTTTCTACCTCAATACAAATATGACTGGCTTAGCTGATGTGCTTCTAAGGCTGCCGCATTCCCTAGGTTCTTCATGTGTATTTGTGTGCTGCTTCTGCTGAGTTCCTGTATCGTGTGTTTCTCTAGCTTGTATCTTCTGTTGTATTTCTGTGACTTATAATCTCTGCTGAGGTGATGAATGGCTGTCTATCTTGCTGATCTTGCTGGTGTTGCTATTGCTGCTGTGGGGCTGTGTGTTAGCTGTGTGGTGTTTGTAGAGGTACTGCATTGTGTTGATCCAGTAATAAAAGGTATGGAGGAGGGGCCATGGTGATTGCTGCAATTGCAATAGAATGAGCACTAGAAGTGCTGATACCACACATTGCAATTGTGGCAATAACCTGGAGTATTGATTGGCTGGCTTAAAGTGTATGTGGATTTGTTGCAGTTGTGAGCTTGTGGGGATCCTGTATATAAAGATAAGGAAGTTGGTCCAGGATAGTATCTGCAGTTGCAATGGAATGAGCACTGATAGTGCTAATACCACACATTGCCCTTGCAGTACTATCCTGGTCCAATCCAAATTGCTAGAATTGTTAGGACTGGTTATACGGCATGTGACTTGCATTGTCTGTTGAGCTGATGATTGTCTATGTCGTGGGCTGCTTCTGTGTGATTTTGTGATATGTGGCTGTATCTGTATGTGATGTTTGAGGTATTTGGTAGATCTTTCTCTCTCTAAATGGCTGCTATTGTGGCTGGATATCATGATGGTCTTGCACAGTTTCTACAGTTGTGAAGTTGTAGAGATCATTGGTGAAGGATGATGAGGAAGGTCCAAGAAGATTGTTGTAGGTGCAATAGGATGAAACACTAAAAGCGCTAATACCACACATTGCACCTGCATCAATATACTAGACCAATCCTGATTACCTGCACTGTTGAGAAGGATGTTGGTTTCAGTGGTAGCTGTGGTGGTTTTGTTTTCTTTCTTGGACTTCTGTTTCTGATTTATGGGGTTGCTGGTGCTTTGAGAATATTTTTCTTGTTGCTGGAGTATCCATTGGTGTATCAGTGGACGGGACCCGTCATGCTTACCTGTAGTATAGCGCAAAAGCACAAAGAACACAAAAAGTGTTAGTACAGAGTATCCCCTGTTCCATGAGTGTTCCTGATTGATACTTTCTCTGTTGATGTTTCTGTGTTCTTGGGAGATGGTGGTTTGAATTGTAGGTATTGATTTCTTGCACATGCTCTTATTATTCATTTCCATCAGAATTGGTAGGGAGAAACTGTGGTGGAAAGTTGATCTTTTTGGTTCTCTTATGTATGAAAGCTGGTGTGGCTTTGAGGTCAAGGTATATATGTCCTCTTATTTGTGCAGGCATGTCCAATTGATTATTGTAATGTGTCATTGAACTTAGACCATGACTCAATTTTCAGAGGGCATCAGCTGGACAGTTAGCTTCTCTAAAGGCATGTGAGTATTGCAAATCATCACATTGCTGTTTCAGAGTGTTGATCTTCTGTATCAGCATGCATAAGGTCCATGGTGAGACAGCTTTGCCAGTTAGCCACTGAATAAGCATTTGAGAGTCAGTTTCTAGATGAATTTTAGTGTAGCCATTCTCAATACACCATTTGATACCAATGTAGCCTGCTTTAACTTCTTCTAGGTTATTGGTACCTTCTCCCAAGGGGCTTGAGATTGCATGGATGATTTTCCCTTCATGATCTTTAATAATGATTTCAGCTCCAATTTTCCCAGGATTGCTCAGAGCACTGCCATCTGTATTCACTTTAACAAAGCCCATGAGTGGTTTAAGCCAAATGACTTGCTGTACAGTGGTATAGTGTTTCAGCATCTCTATGGCAGGGTATATCTCAGACCAATTAACTGGCCATTTGATATTGCCATAAGATGCTTTGAGAAATAGTGTAAGATCAGAGTAGATGGAGTAGAATACTCTTGTTACAAATGATGATTTTACCCCATATTTAGCAGCACATCTGTTTCTCCAAAGGTTCCAACAAATTATAATTGGCATAATGTCTAAAACCAGCTTTTGTATTTCATTGTCCCTTTTTTGGATCCACCATCTCATTAAAGTCATTCTTAATGGTAGCATATAGCTTTGGATGCCCACTGGTGCATTGAAATGTTTCCAGATGAATCTGGCAAACTGACTAGTGCTAAAAATGTGATCCACTATCTCAGCCCCTGGTTTAATGCAACAAACACATTTGTTAACAGTAGGAGGTCCAAATTTAGCTACTCTATCATCTGTAGGCAACTTATTTCTCATAGCTCTCCATAAGAAAAAAGACCATTTAAAGGGGATTTTCCTATGCCAAGCCATTTTATTGGTGAAAAGGACCTGTTTCTTTTCTCTCAGGACAGACCATGCTGATGCACAAGAAAAATCACCTGAGGCATTAAGTTGCCATACTGCTCTATCAGGGAGATGGGGATTGTGATGAATCTGTATTTGTATGATGTGTGGTATCATGTTCATGGGTGCTATTTGGTTTAGCTTCTGGATATCCCATTGTCCATCATTCCAAAGTTGTGAAACTTTGATGTTGCCAGGTCTACCACCATCTTTCTTGAAGCTAGCTAAGTGTTCAATGTCAAGCCAATTGTCCCACCAGAAGCTACAGTTCCCTGAATGTAATTTTTCTCCATGCTTGGGATTGCCCAGAATTCCATTTATTGGATATAGGATGTGATCCTTTGCAATATTTGGCAAGAAGAAAATGGCTCCATAAGGTTTGTTTTGTTCTAAACCACCACCACTGTTTATATTCCATGGCTTTACAAATTTCATGTATGGATCTTAAACCTATACCACCTTCTTCCATAGGATAGGACAGTTTGTCCCATCAAGCCAGTGGTATTCGTTTCTTTCTTTGCTCATACCCAGAAGAAATTTGCAGCCATCTTTTCAATTTGTTTTAGGATAGTCTTTGGTGGTGATACAGCTGATAAAAGATGTATAGGAAGTGATTGAAGGACATGTTTGATCAAGGTTAATCTGCCTCCATATGATAGCAGTCTAACTTGCCAACCCCTGATCCTGCTGACCACTTTGGAGATGAGACTGTTAAAGTGGACAATTCTTTTCCTGCCAATATAGAGAGGGCAACCTAAGTAGGTGATAGGGGATTTCTTCTGGTAAAACCAGTTACCTGCTGAATTCTTTTGATTGTGCACTGAAAAGCAGAAGGGGCAGTGAGAAAGTGGCTTTTGTTTTTGTTAATTTGTTGACCAGATGTCTGCTCATAGTTATGAAGAACTTTCATAACTTTTTGCAGTGATTTCCTACATCCAGATGTGGAAATGATCACATCATCAGCAAAGCTCAAGTGTGTGATCTGAGGTCCCCTTTTTTCCATATAGAAACCATTGAAGAACTGGTCATGTGTGAGATTATTCAGCATTCCTGAAAGCAGTTTAGCCCCTAATATGAATAATGAGGGAGATAGTGGGTCACCTTGTTTGAGGCTTCTTGTTGAGTGGAAAAAACTATATCTTGTGCCATTAACAGTTACAGAATACCAATTGTTGGATAGTGTTCTCCACACCATGTCAATGATCTGTTCACTGAAGGCCATCCTTCTCATCATGATGTAGGTGAAAGACCATGAAACCCTATCATATGCTTTTGCCATATCCAACTTTATCACTACATTTTCACCTACATTTAGTTTTTTGATTCCTTGGACAATCTCCTGTGCAAGCATAATGTTCTCAGCAATACTTCTGCCTTTTACAAAGCTATTTGGATAGGAGATATGATTCTAGGGAGTATGGTTGCCAGTCTAGAACCTATGATCTTGGATATGATCTTGTTGATGAAGTTACTCAAACTGATTGGTCTGAAGTCAACTAGAGTATTAGGGAATTCCACCTTGGGAAGTAACACCAAACATGCCTGTGTCATATATCTAGGCAGTTATTGACCACAGAAAAAGGCATTTATCACATTGAGAAGATCATATTGAATGATTTCCCAACAATGTTGGAAGAACTTTCCATTAAGGTCATCAGGACCAGCAGCACTGGTGGGATTCATTGAAAAAACAATGTTTTTGAGTTCTTCTATTGTAGGTTCTTTGTTGAAAGTGGCATTGTCTGAATCTGTAATCAATGTTGGTATGTAGGATAAGAGGTCTTCCCTAATTGTTCCCCCAGTATCAGTGAATAAGTTGTGAAAATGATCACAAGTTGCTTCACTAATTGCTTCATCTCCATATATCCAATCATCATCCTCATTTTTAATTTTATGGATATAAAGCTTCCTTTTCTTGCCTCAGATCAAGCTGTGAAAGTATTTGGAATTAGCATCTCCTTCTTTGAACCATTGCAACTGAGTTTTCTATTTAAGCACAGCTTCTTCAATCCTCAAGTGTCTAACATATTGAGCCTTGAGTTCATGGGCTGTGACTCTATCTGTCTCTTTATTAGATTGTGCCCAAGTTTCCTCTGCTTTTCTGAGTTTTTCTTCAAATTCCTTTGCTTTTTGGAAAATGTCACCATATTCTTGCCTTGACCATTTGGAAAGAGCAGTGCAAAGTGCTTTGGTTTTTTGGTGAAAGATCCACATTGCATTTCCACTGTAACTTCTATTCCAAATTTCGTGAACCAGTGGTAGGAAGGAAGCATTTTAAGTCCAGAAATTTAGGAATTTGAAGTATCTAGTGGCATTATCTATTCTGACATTTAATTCCATGAGAAGGGGTGAATGATCTGATCCTGTAGCAGCCAAATGAGTAATGGTGGTAGCAGGATGTGTAGCAAGCCAATTGTCATTGGCTAGGCCTCTATCCAATCTTTTCCAGACAATTGAGCAAGGACATCTGCCATTAGACCAGGTGTATTTAGGTCCATAGTAGCCTAGATCAGTGAGTCCACAGTCTTCAATCATGCTCAAGAAATCCAGACTTTTGTTGATTTGATATGGAATACCACCTATTTTTTCTTCAATTGATGCTATCACATTGAAATCTCCAATGACATACCATGGGACAGTAGTGTTCAAAGCTTTGGATCTGAGAGTATCCTATAGTGGTTTCCTTAGTGCAGGTGTACATTCTGCATATATAACAGCAATGTGTAGAGTGTCAGCAGCCTCAGCATGTCTAAGTTCTACTATGATCTGTTGTTCATCATGGTCTAATACAACATCTGAGAAATCCTGATCCCAGAAGATCCATATTTTACTGTTGATGTTTGAGGAAGCATGCTGAATGGATAATTGGTTTTTGTAGTGACTGATGTGAGAGGTATCTAGGAAAGGTTCCAAGATAGCTATGAAGGAGAGTTTGTGGATGTGTTTTAATGTTTTGAGTCTCTCAATGGCTCCAGAGCTTCTGATACCTCTGATATTCCAAGTAAGTGTACAAATCATTAAAACTGGGAGGGTGGGGGGTTTGCTTTTTGGTGGGGCAGTGTTACTTCTTGCAGCTTTGCTTCTTGTAAGCCTTGGTGATGGATTATAGGCTCTAGGAGCTTTTCCTTTCATGAGTCTCCTTGTAGCCTCATTGTGTTGATCTGGTGGATCTTCATCTGAGATGCTTAACTCACAAACATCTTCTTTCCTTATAATAGCTGATTGTATATCTGTGTTATCAACTGGGACATGTGCAAAGGTGGGAGGTTGGTCCATCCTATGGTCAGTCAATTGTGCATTTGCACACTCATGCAAAACATGAGGAATCCCAGCCCCAAAAGGTGCCCCAACTTGTATTGATCTAGGTTTCTCCTGACAAAACTCCATTCCTCCAATAACTTCATTGACAGCAGAATTGACAGGGGGAATGTGGGGGTGTGATACAAGTTTTTGTGCTCCAGAAGTATTGGCCTTGGCCATTGTTTCTGAGGTAACCTGATGAGGAGTAGAGCTAGTACTTGGTTGTGCGATCTTGCTGAGTGACAGATTGGATGCAGCAGTAGGTTGTGCTACATTATGCTTGGTAGATAAATTTGTTGCTGCTTCTTTCTGGTTTGGGAGGTGCCTTTGAAGTGTTTTTTCTTTTGTATTTGCCATTCATCATTTGAAGGAGGGGCTCCTGCTGTTTGGTGTTCTGCACTTCTCTGAGGTTCCTCTGCTGTTTGGCCATTGTGATCCTTTGCTGCTACATGTAGTGTAGGATTTTGAATTCTTATCTTTTGAGGACCTGTTGTCTGACTATCTTTGGTGGAAATTTGAGTGGAGAGTTATGGAGTGTTGGTGACAGTTGCTGCTTCATCCTTTTTCCTCTGGTGTTCCTCTTTCTTCAATTTAGTTTGACAAGTGTGGATAGCATGACCTTGGTGTTTGCAGTATATGCAGTATTCAGGGAGATTATCGTATTGGATGTCTAGCCATTGCCCCTTACCATTGACATCCTCATCATAGCCCAACCATACATGGGTAGGTCTATCTTTAGTGAGGTCCATCTGCATTTTAATCTTGGCAACACTACCTCTGGTTTTTTGAAAAGAGGCAAGGTCCAAGAAGAGAGTTTTGCCAATAGGTGATAGCAGTGGGGTTAAGATATCCATATAGTACAAGTGCCAAGGAAGTTCTGGGATGACAATCCATATAGGTACAATTGGTGAGTCTTCATTAGGCTTAAAGGCAGGATTCCTAGCCTCCAACTTCATCAGTTGTCCTTGGATGTACATGTACTGCTTAGTCCAAACTATGGCATGATCATATTCATTGTCTAGATCAATGTAAATAGTTCTAGCATTGAAGTGTGTTATTTTAACACCACCTCTAAGTTCAGGCTGGGCTATGAAGCTCTTTCTAATCACCTCCATTCTTGGCATGGTGTTGAGGAATTTTCCTACCACATTGAACTTACATCTTTCTGCAAATTTGATTATGTAGTCTTCTATTTTGAAAATCACAGTAGGTTTCCCTTGCTTTGTGGTAATTACTGGTGGAGTGAATTGTACTGAAGCAATTTCAGCTTCATGTCTGGCTCTTAGTCTAGTGACAAAGGATTGAGTGATCGTAGGGGGAAGTGGATTTGAACTGGTTTGTGTTTTACCTTTTGTGTTACTGGTGGTTGGTTGAGGTGGCTTGGTGGTGGTTGTTGTATCCTGAACTGCTGGTATGGCACTAGGTGGGGCTAGTGAATCTATACTTTGTGGCTTTGGTCCTTTTTTGGAGTTTTTTGGCTTGTCAAAGTTAGAGGAAATCTTAAATGGAGCTTGTGCTGAAGTTGAAGGCTATATTTTGGTCTGGTTTTCTATAGTAGATGACAGCAGAACAATATCATTGGTGGCCTTAATTTTTGAGGGAGGTGGTTGAGTCTGATCACCAATAACATTACCAATATTACTGGTACTTGTGGAAGCATTGGAGTTGGGGTTTGCTGCCTTTTGAGATACCTGAAGCACTGGGTCATTACTGTTGATAGGCTGTGTTTCAGTAGAAGGAGGAGGCCTATGATCATCAGACTTCTGAGGTGATTCTTGCATTTTTGATTGATGACTCACTTCCTTATGAGCTAGAGATTGTTGAGGAGTAGCATGATCCCTCAATTGGGCCTCAGACGTGTCTTATGCATTTTTTCGAACACTTGGTGGGCGCGACATGTTGAATTTGTTTTTTGCAATATTGTGACAATTGGCTCAATAGTCATTTGGTGTGTTGGTCGGAAATCAATCTCCTAAATAGCAGATCTCAATTTGCATTGTTTTGGGCTAATTTGTTTAGTGGAGTACTTTGCTCGACCAACTGGTGTGTTTCCTGGCAGTTCAGATGGTCGGAGCTCCCATTTCTGGCGGTGAAAGCTTCCAAATTTTGGTGGGGAGATTTCTGTGGCCTTGGAGAAAGATCTCCAGTACTTGGAATGGCTCGATTTGGTTCAGAATCGAGTGAGGACATGACGAGAGCTCCCAGGCGATTTTTTGCTACAGTAATCCCACCGGTTGCTTGCAAATCTGTAGCAGCTGGGTTGATGATTTGAGATGAGGTTTGTTGGGGGTGATGTACAATTGAAAGACGCTTTTTTGATGCTGGTCCGGTGGTTTTTCACTCGTGGATGGAGGAGAATCGAGCATTTTGCTCAGGCGCAGTACTGTTCGCTCACGTCGCCTATACGGAGAGAACGAGGAAGGTGATTTTTTTTTAAAGAGAGCTTCGTGCCCTTCAGTGCTCTGGAACAGAGAACTTTCAAGATTGAGTTCCTTCCCCTACAATTGTTGAAGTGAATATATGTATCTCTAATGATTTCCTCTTTTCTGCAATGATATAGTGTCTTAACACTCTATCCTAAACACTTTATTTTATAGAAGCTAAGGTCGGCGAAATATCTACCGTGACCGGCTATTGTCAAAGTCCCTTTCTTAGTGCAAAAGAACTCACAGTAATTGGACATATATGTGTGTATATATATATATATATATATATATATATATATATATATAGAAATGATTTGCCCTTTACCAAGACTCCACTAATCCTCAAATTGAGTAAAACATCATCAGATGCCACGTAGTACTTAGTAAGTCTCTCAACCGATTACTGTATCCACTTGATAAAGGTAAAACACTTATTCCATAAAGGTTAACACTTATCCAATAAACATACGTGGCTAATGCTATTTACAAACTTATCCAATATTTACTAAAAAATTATCAACTTACAGGGTCTCGGTTTGCCCTCGGTTTGAAGTTGGTGTCGATAATACCTCGAAAATGACCTCGATTTTGGGCTCGGTTTTGGACCTCGATATTAGCCTCGATTGGACCTCGATATTGGCCTCGATTTGGCCCTCGATATTGGTCTCGGAATCGACCTCAATTTCGTCCTCGATTTAAGACCTCGAAATCGACCTCGATTGGACCCTCGATTTGAGACCTCGGGAGGATCCTCGATTTTAAGCTTCGAGAGGACCCTCGGTTTTAACCTCGAGAGCACCCTCGATTTTGACTTCGATTTCACCCTCGGGTTTGACTTCGATTTCACCCTCGATTTTAGACCCTTGGTTTGGACCCTCTGTTTTTTACCTCGTTTTTTTTTTTGACCTAGATTTTCTTTTTTTTTTCGGTCTAGGCTCATTATTTCTCAAAAGGTGCGGTATGTTACATTTGTTACACTTTTAACAAATATAAGGGGGTCATAGGACCCTCCCCCCAAAAGTTAAAGGGTGCATTTTAGGGGTGTTTGTCGGTCGGTACGATACGGTATTTAGATATTTTAGTTTGGTATTTTTGGTATTCGGTTTATTAAAATACTATACCAATACCATACCTAATTAAATTCGATATGGTTCGATTTTTCTCCTTTCGATTTCAGTTTGTTCGGTTCAATAACTTCGGTTTATTCGGTTTGAATACTAACTAGTGCATAGAATCATATACTGTAATATTCTTAATGAAAGTACTCAAAAGTGCAAAACTAAAAACGTTTGTTGACAAAAGTTTTGTCCAAAATTAGCAAATATCAACCCAGAGAGAGAGAGAAAACTGTACATAAAGGAATAAATTTGATAATTAGAAATATCTTGTTACTTGCTTAGAGTTAATTGATGAACTTAAAGAATAAAAGAAAGTAAAATTTTAGATTTTCTACATTTATATTATAATTAATAATATGTGTATTGTGTAATATAATGTATATTTCAGTACGGTATCGGTATTTCAATATTTCATTTTAAAATACCAAATACCATACCAAATACCAATTTTTTTAAAAACATAAACCGAATACCAAAATATCAAATACCAAATACAAAAATTTTCGATTTCGATACAGTAATTCGGTATTTACCAAATTATGCACAGCCTAGTGCATTTGACAATTTATTACAACTCCAATGGGGTAATTGTGTATTATCCCAATTTCTTTTGCAAATTACACCCTACTGTTTTACTTTTAACTTAGAGTAACTGCTTTACTTTTATCTTTGAGTAACTCCATATCTGCATGCTAGATGTCTGGTGTCCAACTTAGGATGAGTTTAAATCTTGACAGTAGAGCTGGGGGTGTAGGAAGCATGGGCAAAGCTACATTGTCATGAGGGTTGTCCATCGATCACCTTTGTCGAAACATTACACTATGTAGGTAAAATATTAGATTTTAGATGTATAGGACATATATTGAATACTCTTTATCGGAGAACTTTTTTCACTTCTTTCAAGTTTAAACGCCTTTGGATAAATTTCTGGTTTCGCCATTAGGAAGGATAAGGAGAAAGATCACAGAGTACTTCCCTAGACATATAGTTGAATACATAAGAGTTTATTAGGCTCCGAATGACTCTTAATGTTCTATGAATGATCCATTATAACATCCAATCAACATAGTGATTTTCATTTGGAAGGCACGTAACTTATTATTGAGCTGCTTGTAGTATGTTTAATCTATGTATCCTTGCATTTATCTTCTCAAGGAACCAGTAAAATGTAACTGATACAGCTTTTGCTTATGATCATACGGATTCTATGACCATTTTTATAGTGAATTAGATGCTTTAACAACAAATCCCTCTAGACCACTTGTGAGTGCTCCTGACACTTGCAACCGTCTGCAATTACTCATAAGAATGCAGTGATTTAAGTTAGCTTCTGACTATGATTGAAGAAATTAAAGGAATTTGGAGAATCTATGCAATGTCATAAGGATGGATGAGAAGGAGGTGAAATTTTATGATGCAAAATTGACGTTCACATAATGGGATTAAAACATTTCCGAGAATTATGGCAACACAGAAACTATGAATGACCATGGCAATTGAATTTCAGACTATGGAAAATAAGAAAGATTATGGCATTGAATGTGTATGAACTTTTACTGTAGGTTTGGATTTCTTTCTCATCTGTATAGAGTTTAAAATTTAACGGGTTACTTTGTTGACTTCTCTGTACTTTAATTAAAAGGATGCGTTCCATTGACGATGATTCACTTGTTTGCTTAGATAGTTGATCATTTTTCCTGCATACTTCTACACAACTATTATTCATATGCTCTTTTTATCCGGAAACTATCTTATTTTCTTGTGGATTCCTTTTGATCGGACATGTAGTTTGGAGAAAATATTGACAATTTGCAATTTGAGACACATCTTCTATGCTAACTCAATTGCCAATGGAAAAGTAGAGAGTATAATATTTAATGGACTCAGAGTGGTACGGGGCCTTAGCTCTTCAAATGTGCTCTCGACGTAGTTTTCCTGGCCTAGAATACAATTCACCAAAATAAGGTTATTTTAATTTTGTTATGGTTAAGCGAGCAGAAATGATGGTCATTTGTCTTAATGGACAACAACAGCGAAATTACACATGTGGGTTTCTGGGAGGGTAAGCGTATACGTATACATTACTCTTACTTTGTGGAGGCAAAGAGACCGTTTCCGATATACCCACGGCTCAAGAAAAATAATTTTCAAAACAGTTGGTAGTAATAGTGTAGTCTTAGTTTACATGCTCATATTTTATATTGATGTAATAGTTTTTCTAAGATCTTCTCAGTGCTGGAGGGAAGAAGAAGAGACGCACGACTCTTGTTAATTTATCTTTGTTGGCATTCCATATTTTCTGGTGTAGTATGAAAAGAAAAATAATAGCACTACTTCAATTGTCTAATGTTCATGTACCTACTAATTTTTTACGATCTATTTAGTTTTTGTAAATGAATCGAGTTTGTAAAGATAATGGTTATAAATAAAATATTTGTGCTATTTACCTAGGTGATGCTTGACTATGAAGTTTATACACAAATCCTGTGATCTTGTGGGTCGCTCACAAGTTCTGAAACTGTTTGAGTAGACTGGAGCGAAAATACCCAAATTTAAATTTTACTCATGTTGGGCCCGTGCAGGTACTACAAGTAGAATTAGGATGTGTCGAAGAAGACAAAATTTCCTAAAAAGAGAGAATATGAAACTGGAAATAGGAATAAGATTCAACAGGGCCCAAATTTTAGAGATATAGCAAGGTTGTACTGAATATCATCAGTACAATTTCCTTAATAAAATAGAATAGCTCAAACATAACATTAGAATTAGTTGGTTGATAGAACAAACAGAAGTGTTGTAGTTGCTTGATCGGATTGTTCATCATTCTTCTCTCCAGGCTCCAGCAGCGTTGCAATTACCTTGTGTTGGTTGATCATTTTGCTCAGCTAGTTGTTTCTTCATTTCCTCAAGCTTAGCCTTCTTAAGAGTAGCTAGCTTTAACAAACCTTTAGTTTGTCTAACATCAAGTTCATTCATGCTCTTTCCCTTAACAAGTTCACTGAACAGGAACTCCATTTCCATTTCCTCATTCTTTTGCTCCAATTTTCTAATATCTTCTTCCTTGGCCTTCTCCTTTTCTGAGAGGTAGGTTTCAAGTTTAACTAACTTCTTCATCCTTACAACCTCGGGTTTCTTTAAGTAACACTTGAATATCTCCGTAGCTTGAGCTTCAGATGGGCAATAAACAGGACTAGTTTCCCAAGGACTAAAAACAATTATTGCGATTTGTATAGCACATAAAATCGAGAGCTCTTCTGCTTGCTTAAACAAACTTCTTGTTCTTTTCAAAATGAGGGCTTTTTTCTCACTTTCACTCATTTCGCTACTGTTCTTATGCTTCTTGCCAGCCATATTGGGCGAGCGCACGCACAAAAAAAAAATGGAAAATAAAATGAGAAGCAGGGGCTTATATATAGATGCCTAAAAATATTGTTAATGCCATACAATTAAAAAATGTCAAGCTGATTTAGTAAGTCTAGCTGGTGAATGAGAACAAGAGAAACTAAATCTAATTCGTTGCATTTTCTTCAGTCAGTGTGTTAATGATTTTCTTATTTAGACAATTTGAGCAATCAACCCAGGGCCAATATGAATAATTGGTTATGATGAGTTTACCATTCTAGACTCTAAGAAATTTCACTAGGTCAATACCAACGATTTTAAAATTTTACCTTTTATAATCAACTGCTTATTATGGCTTTTTTATATAGTTATTCTATTGTAACTTGAAGAATGGTGGGAAAAGGACCTTGCATACACACGGAGGGTAGTGAGCGTACAAGTTGTGCAATATGAGTTGTTGAATTTGATACAGGTGTACAATCCGTAAAATCCAATGTTGTTGTTATTATTATTATTATTATTATTATTTTGGTGAAAAGAAAGAAATCTTATTGATCATCAGAAAAAAATATAATAAATAGTAAAACACTAAGAGCCAAAATTAGAGACAAAAACTAGGAAAAAAACTATGGAGAGCTCCTAAAGTCTCTAATTATCCCCTATCTATGCGTTAAATCTAATACTATATAAATCTTCTATATATCCATCTCCTATCTCTGTCTCGTTTCATAACCTCTGTCACTCTATATTTACATTCAACTTTGACTTGCATACAACCTTTATGGGGTAGGGGAACTTTATGATGCCACAATGCTTCATTCCTTCCTCTCCAGATGAAATAGGTAAGAGCTGCTAGTATAGCTAGAACAAATCCTCGACCGGTCCTGTCCTATACAGCTCTAGATATTCTCCTCCACAGTCCTTGGTCCTCCCTGTTTATAATGTAGATTCCCAGCCATTTCAAAATTCTCTCAAGACAGGACTTAGAAAAGGGACATTCATAGAATAGATGGCCTATCGTTTCAGCCCATCTGCTCCATTGGCATAGAATCTAAGCTCCTCTTAGCCATTTGTAACTACTCTGAAGAAGCCATCTATTCTGCACATAACCTACTACAACTTTGTCCCTGAGGGAACATATTTTCCTCCAATACCAGCTGCTCCCTCGTGTTACAAAATATGTCCACCAATCTTCTCCTATCAAGTAAATGTTCCACACATACTTTGCTACGGCTGCTTCATTCCATGTAACACATTCTAGTATACCCAATCCCCCTTCTCTTCTCGGTCTGCATACTAGATCCCGAGCAACTAATGGAGCTTTAGTTGTAGTCCCCTTACCATCCCATAGGTAGATTCCACATATAGCAGTAATACTTTTCAGGATTTTCTTAGGGAGTAAGAAGATAGAATCCCAAGGAGTGAATAGGCTTCATAACAGAGTTAATCATTTGCACCCTTCCTTCATAAAACAAGCTCCTTGATCCCCAGCATTTGATTCTGTCAGTCAATTTGTTAATGAGCATTTCATAGTTCATTATTGATATTTTCTTAGAGGCAATTGGCGTTCCAAGATACCTGAATGAAAGCTTTCCTCTTTTTTACCCTGTTAATTCACACAGGTCTTCCATGGTTTGTGGAGCCATGTTAACACTAAAAATATCAGACTTTGCTGTTGATAGAAAATAGGCATACACGCAACGGAAGCAATCACCCAAGACCAATAATCTTACATGTAAACTAGATAAATATAATCACTAACGAGATAGAAACACTAACCTCTTGAAGTTACTGCACAACTCTTCAATGATATTCACGCTATCCAGGTCTACGGTCTTCTACTGTGTATCCTGAATTTCTACCGAACGTGATACTTGAGTGGCAAGTATTTTGTTCAAGAAAAATAGTATCCTTTTTGTGAGTTTCTCGGCCAAAAACAGAAGTTTCTTGTCTGTTTTTAATCTTCTTGTTTCACGTTTTTCTCAGATTAAAAAAACAAAACCAAAACTTTTTGGCCTAACTACCGAAGAAGACTTTTTACGTTTTCTTTTTCTTCTTTTCACGTTTTTGTTTCCTACTATATTTCTTCTTTTTTTTTTTTTTTTTTTTTTTTTTTTTT